>CP136061.1:237288608-237503608 GCA_032622095.1 Siphonodentalium dalli | reverse complement strand
TTTAAATTCACAAATTAAAAAATTTGTCAGCTATTTTCATGACAAAATTGATACTATCCGGACGTCTTTCCCTGTGACCATACAGGTGCGACATACGTATCCAATTCCTATATTGCCTTCTAGCAAATTGCTCAGCAACTTTCGTGATGTAACACATTCAGATATAGAGAAAGTGTTGATGTGGGAATGAAGGATAAATCATGTTCACTGGATCCTGTCCCGACTAAATTTCTGAAAAATGATCATGTCAGACCTTACATTGTATCTGTATTTTCCCGTGTTGTTGGAGATTCGCTTTAAAATGGAGTGGTGCCCGATGAAATGAAAACTGCGGTTGTTACACCGATTCTGAAAAAGGCTTCGCTAGACCCTGAAGTTCTGAAAAATTATAGGCCTGTATCGAACCTATCTTTTATATCTAAAGTGCTGGAAAAGGTTGTGAGTCTACAGTTACTCGAACACGTAAAGGATCATGAACTGTTTGAAAAATACCAATCGGCATATCGAGTCAATCACTCTCGCGAATCTGCGCTCATCAAAGTCAAGAACGACATTAACCTTTGTCTGAACCGTGGTAACTGTGTGCTGCTTCTGATGTTGGACCTGAGTGCTGCTTTCGGCACGTGCGATCACACCGTCTTATCGGAACGTCTCAGCAAACTTATTGGAATTCGAGGAACCGCTCTATGTTGGTTCGAATCGTATCTGTCAAGTAGAAAGCAGACGGTTGTGATTCGGGAGTCTGTTTCAACGGAGGTTGCCCTTTATGTGGGTGTGCCACAGGGATAATTCCTTGGACCTCTTTTATTTTTGGTGTATACTTTGCCTCTCGGGCGCATACTGAGTCGTCACTCTGTCAATTACCATCTATATGCAGACGACACACAAATTTACATCGAGTTTTCTCGTAAGGATGCTGACGGATACTCTGAGGCAATTCAACGCATTGAAGCTTGTTATGTAGATGTCAAAAGCTGGATGCAGAGCAATAAACTAAAGTTAAATGACGAAAAATCAGAATTTCTTGTCGTGGGATCTCGATATTCTCTCCAAGCTCTGTCTCTATCCACCAATAACAACAAAGATGAACAATTCAATATTCGACTTGGAGACACAACAATTTCATCGTGCTCCAGTATTCGTAACCTGGGAGCGCATTTTGACTCTCATATGACAATGGACACCATGGTCTCTAACATTCTCAAAACATGCTACTTCCATCTCCGGTGTTTGCGGCTTGTTCGCTGCCATCTAAGCAAAGATGCCATGAAGCGCGCTATCTTATCTCTTGTGATTTCACGCGTTGACAGTCTGAATTCTTTGCTGACAAACATTACGCAAGATAACATTCAACGACTAGATGTCCTTATTAACAACTGTGCAAGGCTGATGTGCAACAAACTAAAATACGGCAGAATAACACACACTCTGATCAAAGAGCACATTACGACTTTCAGCTTCCGTGTTCAATTTAAATTTGCAGTGACTGTTTATAACTCTATCCGCCCAGTAAATCCGTCATACATATCAGAAATGTTTGTGGTCAATGCTCGAGAGGTCGGAGCTCGGACTCGCGCTATATCCTGCAGTCAGAACATTAAAACTGTCAAAAAGCTTCATAACAACTATGGACGCCGATCATTCCAGGAAGTCGCTAGATCTGTTTGGAACAGGCTGCCGCTCAATATTCGACGTTGTGACACTTTGTCAGCTTTCAAGCGAGAACTGAAGACACACCTTTTCCGTCTGTGCTTCAAATTGCAACAGACAAATAAAAAACAGTAGATTAATCTACTGTTTTTTATTTGTCTGTTGCAATTATGCATCCACTACTTAGGTTCAAACCAGATATTTAAGTGCAATGACTTTATTTGAGTTTTAATTATTTTTTACCGCTGTGTATAGTTTTAACGACTCACTATTTTAAAAATCTCCTACTCCGTATTTTAAATTCCTTGTTGTTGACCAGTTGTTTTTTATTGTGAATTTTTTGTGTACCTGTTTATGTAAAGCGCATTGAAACTAATTATGTCTAATGCGTTTTTAAATGTATATATAATAATAAAAAATAATAAACATTATTTATTTATTAAGATCGTTCTGTGTGAATAATAATTTTTTGGAATTCCTCAAAAAAAATTCAGAGTCTGCCAACCTGCTTCGATTCAGTGTATTGATTCAGTGTATTGTTACCCGTGAACCTGGTGCATCCGACTATACGATGCACGCAGCCTTTAGTCGTACATGTGCATTGTGCAATTGTCCCAGATAACGTTTACGTATTCTATGATTGGTCTTACTAGAGTGAAACAACATTTTTCTATTAAGAACTACTCGAGAAATTACGTGCGCGCCAATAGACAGAAAATATAGTACACATTGAAGAGCTACAGTAATGCCCTAAGTAATCGACTCTTTAACTACATCAGAATTATGGGTAACTTTTCAGGATTTAGTCGGAAAATATGGCTTGTTGCCATTCATCGGAAAGCTCTCCACGAGAGCTTTCCGATGAATGGTAACAAGCCATATTTCCGACTAAATCCTGAAAAGTTACCCATAATTCTGCTGTAGTTAAAGAGTCGATTACTTAGGGCATTACTGTACTATGCGGATCACACCTCGTTACCAATAAAATAAGCATTATTTTACATTCATTGCAGCTGTTGACAACTATATTATATCACCGAAACGTTTCGGCCACGATGAAATAGATTGGATAAATGCTACTGAACCAATCTGATATATCACCCGTAACCTTTACACCTGCACATAACATTTTCTATTTGATTCCATTCCTCTTACCTCCGAAACAACCTAACTGATTACTATTCATTATTATTCGATTTCTTTCAGACTTGAACTATCCCTTTGATTAGATTGTGTAATCTCTTACCTTATGTCTCAGTTCTAACCCATTGTTGTTAATTTGGTCATCAATTAGGGAGAAGAGAATTTTGCAATAACTTGTGTTCCCATCTTCGTTGTTCGTCATGCTGTCTGTCTCTCACTTACAAACAATTATGTTTGTTTTTATCTTCGTTTGGGATTCACAATAAAATGTGTCTTCACTTCAACCACTATATATAAATATGTCATCACTTCAACCACTATATATAAATACTATCAAGTGGACCCGATTTCGTCCGGGCTGTTTCCCCTCTGCTTTTATGCGAATTGCGCGATTTGACATTGAATTGTCCATTTTGAAGGTCAAGGTCAGGTGGAGTCACGATTTGACCCGTCCAAAACACTGCCCGGACAAAAGTACCCGACAAAAATACCTGTCGAAATCCATCCGGTTTTACCCGATTTGACCTCGAATTGATCATTTTGAAGGTCAAGGTCAGGCCGGGGTCACGATTTGACCCGTCCAAAACACTCAGTGGACAAAAGTAACCCTACGTATCAAATTTCGTCGAAATCCCATCAAAATTCGCGATTTGACCTTGAATTGACCCGATTTCAAGATCACGTCGCACGGGCAAACGAATAGGCTTACGACACTCCCCATACGAAAGTATCCCCAGACACTAATTTTCATCGAAATCCTGTGATACACGGGCGTTCGACCTTGAAATGACCCGAGTTCAAGGTCAAGGTCACGTCGGACGGGCAAATTAATAGGCCAAATGCCACTCCCCGGCCGAAAGTACCCCACATACCAAGTTTCATCGAAATCGTCTCGGCCGTTTTCGAGTCCATCGCGAACACACACACACACACAGACAGACAGACAGACAGATTTCCCAAAATATATAATAGACTAGCAGGTGGACCCGACTTCGTCCGGGCTGTTTCCCCTCTGCATTTCGGCGAATTGCGAGATTTGACCTTGAATTGTCCATTTTAAGGTCAATGTCAGGTGGGGTAACGATTTGACCCGTCCAAAACACTGCCCGGACAAAAGTACCCGTCGAAATCCATCCGGTTTTACCCGATTTGACCTCGAATTGATCATTTTGAAAGTCAAGGTCAGGTCGGGGTCACGATTTCACCCGTCCAAAACACTCCGACTTCGTCCGGGCTGTTTCCCCTCTGCTTTTCGGCGAATTGCGCGATTTGACCTTGAATTGTCCATTTTGAAGGTCAAGGTCAGGTGGGGTCACGATTTGACCCGTCCAAAACACTGCCCGGACAAAAGTACCCGACAAAAGTACCCGTCGAAATCCATCTGGTTTTACCCGATTTGACCTTGAATTGATCATTTTGAAGGTCAATGGACCCGACTTCGTCCGGGCTGTTTCCCCTCTGCTTTTCGGCGAATTGCGCGATTTGACCTTGAATTGTCCATTTTGAAGGTCAAGGTCAGGTCGGGGTCACGACTCGACCCGTCCAAAACACTCAGTGGACAAAAGTAACCCCACGTATCAAATTTCGTCGAAATCCCATAAAAATTCGCGATTTGACCTTAAATTGACCCGATTTCAAGGTCAAGGTCACGTCGCACGGGCAAACGAATAGGCTTACGACACTCCCCAAACGAAAGTATCCCCAGACACTAATTTTCATCGAAATCCCGTGATACTCGGGCGTTCGACCTTGAAATGACCCGATTTCAAGGTCAAGGTCACGTCGCACTGGCAAATTAATAGGCCCATGCAACTCCACGGCCGAAAGTACCCCCACATACCAAGTTTCATCGAAATCGGCTCGGCCGTTTTCGAGTCCATCGCGAACACACAGACAGACACACACACAGACACACAGATCTTCCAAAATATATAATAGACTAGCCGATGAGCCCGACGTTGTCCGGGCTATTCAAAAACCAAATTTCAAGTCGATAGCTCTACCCAGCCCGACGTTGTCCGGGCTATTCAAAAACCAAATTTCAAGTCGATAGCTCTACCCGTTTCCGAGATCTGGTCTGCGCATGCGCGAAGCTGGCGTCGCACGGGCTCGGCGACCCGATAAAATTCGTATCCGGGGCAAGATACATTCACATAGCAAATTTCAAGTCGATAGCTCCACCCGTTTCCGATATCTCGTCTGCGCATGCGCGAAGCGGGCGCCGCACGGGCTCGCCATACGACAACGTCCACCGCCTGGTCAAACTACACACACGTACCAAGTTTCGTCCCGATCGGCCGAGAATCGTAGATTTGTATCAATGACAGACAAACAAACATACAGACAAACAAACAAACAAACAGACAGAGGTCTTCAAAATATATATGAGATGTCATCACTTCAACCACTATATATAAATACTAGCCGATGAGCCCGACGTTGTCCGGGCTATTCATCCAGGCTATTCAAAAACCAAATTTCAAGTCGATAGCTCTACCCGTTTCCGAGATCTGGTCTGCGCATGCGCGAAGCTGGCGTCGCACGGGCTCGGCGACCCGATAAAATTCGTATCCGGGGCAAGATACATTCACATACCAAATTTCAGGTCGATAGCTCGACCCGTTTCCGAGATCTCGTCTGCCCATGCGCGAAGCTGGCGTCGCACGGGCTCGGCAATACGACGATGACGACCGCCTGGTCAAACTACGCACACGTACCAAGTTTCGTCCCGATCGGTCGAGAATCGTAGATTTGTATCAATGACATACATACAGACATACACACAGACAGACAGACAGAGGTCTTCAAAATATATAGGAGACTAGCCGATGAGCCCGACGTTGTCCGGGCTATTCAAAAACAAAATTTCAAGTCGATAGCTCTACCCGTTTCCGAGATCTGGTCTGCGCA
This sequence comes from Siphonodentalium dalli, assembly GCA_032622095.1. Taxonomy (NCBI): domain Eukaryota; kingdom Metazoa; phylum Mollusca; class Scaphopoda; order Gadilida; family Siphonodentaliidae; genus Siphonodentalium; species Siphonodentalium dalli. The sequence continues at coordinate 237,497,905 of CP136061.1, read as the reverse complement.
TGCGCGAAGCTGGCGTCGCACGGGCTCGGTGACCCGATACAATTCGTATCCGGGGCAAGATACATTCACATAGCAAATTTCAAGTCGATAGCTCTTCAAAAACCTAATTTCAAGTCGATAGCTCCACCCGTTTCCGAGATCTGGTCTGCGCATGCGCGAAACTGGCGTCGCACGGGCTCGGCGACCCGATAAATTTCGCATCCCGATAAAATTCGCATCCGGGGCAAGATACATTCACATAGCAAATTTGAAGTCGATAGCTCCACCCGTTTCCGAGATCTCGTCTGTGCATGCGCTGCACGGGCGCCACACGGGCTCGCGAATACGACAACGTTCACCGCCTGGTCAAACTACACACACGTACCAAGTTTCGTCCAGATCGGTCGAGAATCGTAGATTTGTATCAATGACAGACAGACAGACAGACAGACAGACAAACAAACATACAGACAGAGGTCTTCAAAATATATATGAGACTAGCCGATGAGCCCGACGTTGTCCGGGCTATTCAAAAACAAAATTTCAAGTCGATAGCTCTACCCGTTTCCGAGATCTGGTCTGCGCATGCGCGAAGCTGGCGTCGCACGGGCTCGGTGACCCGATAAAATTCGTATCCGGGGCAAGATACATTCACATAGCAAATTTCAAGTCGATAGCTCTTCAAAAACCTAATTTCAAGTCGATAGCTCCACCCGTTTCCGAGATCTGGTCTGCGCATGCGCGAAACTGGCGTCGCACGGGCTCGGCGACCCGATAAATTTCGTATCCCGATAAAATTCGCATCCGGGGCAAGATACATTCACATAGCAAATTTGAAGTCGATAGCTCCACCCGTTTCCGAGATCTCGTCTGCGCATGCGCTGCACGGGCGCCGCACGGGCTCGCCAATACGACAACGTTCACCGCCTGGTCAAACTACACACACGTACCAAGTTTCGTCCAGATCGGTCGAGAATCGTAGATTTGTATCAATGACAGACAGACAGACAGACAAACAAACATACAGACAGAGGTCTTCAAAATATATATGAGATGTCATCACCATCGACAGTCACAACAAGCATGGCACGTCCATGTCAATTGAGATGACAATAGCTGCGGACACACGTATCACAGTAGCAATGACATAGTAGGTGTGACAATTATATATGATGGAGTTTGGTGACAATTGGTTGTCATAATTAATATGCCATAGCTAGCTATGTCGCCCGCTGCATATTCGCACAATGAGTCCTCCAAAGTTCGTTATAATCAGCATTTTTCTTGTTTTGTTGTCCTTGTATAGTTCGCTTTGTTTATTCCAGATACTTTCTCGCAGCTGCATTTCCTCCAACAGTTCCGACATAGCTCCATTGTCCCATATGATAATATTAGCGGAAGTATGCGGAGAACTAAACGTCGCAAAATAAAAACCGCATTTGGGGAACTGTCTTAATACGCATGAAATTTATATAAGTGGATAAACATGAATTGAGATCATATCAACAAAATGTGTACTGAATGCATGATATGTGAGTGAATGAGGGATTGCCGCGATCAAACACAATTCTGGACGATCGATCGTGCAATTATATGTATCGTAGAGAATACAATGTAGTAAAACGTAATGAGTAGAGATGAACCTTGCGTGGTGAAACGCAATGGGTTAATTGATCGAGTCGACTCATTGTGTGGAAACTCAGCGCGCAACATGGCAAGCTATGGCACAGAAATATGACGACCAATTGTCACCAAACTGCACCATAAAAAATTGTCACACATACAATGCCATCGCTACTGTGGTAAGTGTGTCCGCAGCCAATATCAATTCCAGTAGGATATTTTATCTAATTTGAGATGAAAACGTATTATTCAAACCTACTTCTAATAGTCAAATATCTACTAACGAAGATATACGCATATAGTTACTGTCAATGATCGCACGATATATATTGATCCTTGTCCCAATTGCACAGCCGCTGACCCAATCTGCCTGATTGATAAGGAGTGTAAGGCCCAATGCAATCTATAATCAAAGGGGAGGTCAAGTGACCAATTTTGAATGGGGATTTCCATGCAAATCTCCGCAGCAAAAGTGATATATATGAAGGAGTTGTCTGGGAAATAACTCAGCTTTATCATTAAACAGATATAACTGGGCTGGGCTGCTGAATTACCAATTTGTGCTATAAATTTAATTTTGAGAATTTTTTTTCTAGAATTACAACAAAGTCTTGACCTAGTTTTGAAAAATCAATATAAAATTCAAAAATAAATACACCAACCTTCTAATCGGAACCGAACAAACCGTCCGCAAGATAACTATGTATTGCTTCCAATACCGAACAAAGTCACACCCAGAAATATTTGCAATTCTGTAACTTTTGCTGCGAAGATTTGCATAGAAATGCCCATTCAAAATTGGTCACTTGACCTGCTCCTTAAACATGTTTGCATTTCTCTGTTCAGACAGACAAAATCCGGACTGTGGTGAAGACCAGTTCTATGTGGAAAGATGTGGCACAAGCACGTGACGCCATGTTTACGGTGAACCGGGACCAACATTTGTTGTCCCTCATCACGATGGCCGGACCGAGTCCAGATTGGTGCGCAGGTGAGCAGAATGACACGTATACAACCCCGGTAAACGGTCCCCAGGGATATAGTGATCTATACGATTTTAATATTAATACATATTTATAATAAAAAAAATTGTATATATAGTGCATGAGGGTCAGACTGCCGGAGACTGGTTCGTTTGTACATAACTATGTTGATTATTAAATGTATATTGTATTTTTGTCCAAAAAAAATTTGATGACGACAAATAAATAATTTAATTGAATAAATAATTAGACAGGGTCAATACTATGATTTGAGATTGTCCTTGCCCCAACGGGGAATATAAGTCCGACCATTGATTTGAATATCGATCAAACAATTTGATGACTGTTGAAACGAAACCGGACAATGAAGTTGGGTTTTGTGCGTAATGAATTAGAAATAGTCGTTATTCGATAGGAAAGAAAACACAGTAATTGGTTTTTAAGCAATATCTATATGTTTTTACTATTAACATACTGATTGTTTTGGTTGATGATGATGATTTTAATTCGACTAAGGTTTGGCCAATCGTCCGCCCAAAACAATCATTTCCACAATTTGTTACATGCGCAACTGACATTTTTCTGTTGGTACGAACCGGTCGTATGCACGGAACAACTTATGGTATTCATAACAATACAAACACAACTCCAGTAATGCCCTAAATAATCGACTCCTAAACTACAGCAGAATCAACTACAGTAATGCCCTAAATAATCGATTCCTTAAGCACAGCAGAATTGTGGATAATTTTTCATGAAAATTTTAAATTTTATGGGTAATTTTTAACTCCTGTGGTTAAGGAGTCGATTATTTAGGCCATTGCTGTATACACTGCAAGGCATATGTACGATGATATACTCCGTAATTCACAAGTATATATAGTGCTCCAATATGTCCACTAGATTATAGATAGCAACCAATGACGATTTTCCTGAAAGTTACGAGTGTTTGAATTTAAACTGAGGTAGGTATAGGTAGCTCTGATTTGTAAACGTATATGCACCGATATCGTCGGTATATGTGACCCGCCATATCAAATCCAGTCGCAAGTCGAGATTTTTTTACCCTGTGCCAGTGCATTCTCTTATATATGCGAGTCGACCAAAGGTCGCCTCGCATATATAAGAGAATGCATTGGCCTAACAATATTTTATCATTTTTTTTAAATAAATGTTTCTTACGATTTTTTGGACATAAAATAAAAAACATCCATTACCCTGCAGGGAGCCCCACACATATATAGAAGCATATAGAAGAGTGTCGTCTGCTCATGTTTGTCTGGGGCTCTGTATGGGTGAATTTTTTTATAAAATTGTTAAAGAATATAAGAACAAATTATTAAAATTGTAAAAAATTGTTAGGCCAAATTTATGCATTCTCTTATATATGCGAGGCGACCTGTGGTCGACTCGCATATATAAGAGAATGCATTGGCACAGGGTAAAAAAAAATCCCGACTTACGACTGGATTTGATATGGCGGGTCACATATATGTAAAATGTTTGTTAACATCAGCAATCTTGTGTTTTACTGCAGGGATATATATGTAAAGTGTTCTTGAACATCAGTATTATTGTGTATTACTACAGGCGTTAGTGATCTGGATATATGCACTAAGAATTGCACGTGGTTAGACAAACTGGAATTGGATCTATACCCGTGGGATGCAGGAACGGACAGCGGTCTCACATACTTCGTGAGTACAGTTTGACGTTTAAAACTGTTGAAATTACATACCTGTCGTATTTCGGACAATGTTCTGGTGTTAAATACCCGAATGATATAAACACACAGTCGCTGTTCGGACTCTCGGTTGAATCACATGGCCGTGAGTGTCACTTCTACCACGTACCCTATCCCTAAATCATGAATACCAGTCAATTAATGTGAATTTTTTCTGCGGTTAACAAAATTCGAATAAAAACATGGATTTCACACACATTTTGTCAAGTTTAGTATCCATAACTTTGACATTCAAGAGATATTAGATAAATTTCATCAACTTTTGTCATTTGGGCAAAGAAAAAATAAACATCGAACAATTTGATGTCACAAAAGCTGCGTGCCAGCCATTTTATTGAATCCTGAATACCCTTAAGTTGGGCATATATGAATCCTGAGTGTCAGTCAATGGAGGTATGAATCACGCCTACAAGAAATGGGACACCATCATAAATCTAATGATTCTTGTTCCAGGCTTCAAACAAACCAACACTGCCAAGGGAGACAATTCACAATATAACTCACAAATTTCCTGACAACCCTGCATCTACATTCTACGGAAAAGAACCAATGAAACCATTAGCGCGACTGATATTACAAAAGACCAAAGAAGTGTGTTCAGAAGAGGAAAGAGCATACATAAATTCACAAGGGCCAGCTGAAACAGGTTCGTCGTTGATTTGGTGTTTTAATAATTAACCTTTAATTACTCAGATGATTCTCCAATTCAGCTATAAACTGAAATATTTGAATGGTCTTGCATTCAATTTTAGGGGTGTGCTGTTAATAAAAGCACAGAACGCCTGGGATTCATATTCCGTCATTTGGAGTAAATCATCAGATTATAAGACTGTTTAATAAACTTAATAGGGAGGTTGCGATTGTAAAAAAGAAGCTTTCAAACAGACTATAATTCTCTGTAATTATTCATTTATCAGACATCTGTCTCCTATTTTCAAACGAAGTCCGTGCAACATACACAGCGATTTCGTTATAGAAAACTGTTGTCAATGAGACACGATCCGACCACACTAACGTCAACAGCATACATATACAACACTGGGTACTGGGGTAGAAACTGCTCCGCGAGGCTGATACCTCTTCCGATCTTCGGTCCAGTTCTTATCCGATCTGGTCAAGGTCACTGGGGATTTTCCCATGGTAAATAACGCAAGTTTTACGCAACATAGATATATATGCAGTTCATTTGTTGTATATACCTTGCCAGCTACCTCAACTATCAATACATACTAGTTGGAAATTGTTAAGTAAATGTGGAATAGTAGAATTTATCCATTTTAAGAAATGTTCCAGTTCACTAGTGATGGGTCCCAGTTCACCATTGATAAGATCCGTTCACTACCCGAACATCCATGCAACAGATTTTTGGTAAAATAAGTGTGCACATATGTTTGAACTAAAACTTCACACTAGACTCACTTTTGTTTGAATTTAATCGATAATGGTTATTGCGATACGGTAGTTTGGTACATGGTGTAAAGCACGTCTGTGTTGGACCAAGTACAAAAAACTCGCAAGTGAACTGGACACGGATCGATAGTGAACTGGACCAAAAATCACAAGATGATCTTTTCTCATGGAGCAGTTCCTACCCCGTGTACAAGGGCGCTATATATTCGTGCGTAACAATTCACAATCAGTGTTGTGCGGAGTTATCAACATACAGTAATGCTCTAAGTAATCGACCCCTTAACCACAGCAGAATTATTGGCAACTTTTCAGGATTTAGTCGGAAATATGGCTTGTTGCCATTCATCGGAAAGCTTTCCGATGAATGGCAACAGGAGAGCTTTCCGATGAATGGCAACAAGCCATATTTCCGACTAAATCCTGAAAAGTCACCCATAATTCTGTTGTGGTTAAGGGGTCGATTAATTAGGGCATTACTGTACTATAATTCTACAATTTACCACAATTTCTCGAAACACCGTGAGGAATATTATGGTCTAATAGTGCTTGACGAAGTTAGAAGTTTTTAATTTAAACCTCCATATTATTATTTGATCAGTCCCCATGCTAGTGAAGTTAAAGTACTTGTACATGTGTGGAAAGTTTATATACAATAACGGAGGTTGCTTGATCCCCGATATATCATTTCTGATTATTTTTATTATTCAAAATTGGAAACGGATCTCAGTTTGTAGTATATGGAATACCATGCCAAAAGCTGAAATTGCGATTAGTAATATTACAATAGATAGTCCCTTCTGACGTACAGTTTGTTTTAACAAATGTCCACATTGGTTCACTGATGAGTCTGAAATTATAATTAAAAGCCCCGCGTCAGTTCACATCCGTATTGTTCAAGATTTCAGTTGGCCTGCAGCATGGTGTGTATGAAATTGTAGACATTATATTATTCGCCTCGGAACTCTGTGCAATTCCAATGAAAAGACAAGTATTTCGCGTAATTGTAGACGTGAACCACTCCAAAAGTTCTTTGTATAGATGGTATGATGGTATTTCATAAATATAGGAAGATAGAAGCGAGACGTTTATCTCAATTTTGGACAGGGGATATTAGGAAAAGCAGGTAGGTACAGATTCGAGACACAGACATGTTAGGGCGGACGCGGACAATCCTTCAGCTAATATAGACCATTGCAAAAGTAGCGGAAATCACAAGACTTTTATTTTTGCGGCAAAAATAACGGAAATGGTAGAAAATCTTCACCAGAAGGATGTGTTGATACCATCTCCATTCGAACGCGTGTGTATTGCATTTAACCCTTTCTTTACTGAATACTCATTGACGAGTAGTTAGTGTAAACAATATGTATTTTAACGAAAGAACAGAACATCACATTGACAATTATACATATATAAAAACAAATAGTTCAAATGAGGATTGGATAACAAGCCATAAGCCTATGTTTTTGTTATAAAAAATCCCTGGATGGGAATTTGAATATTGTTCTGTGTTTTCTCATAAATGTTTGGAAGTTAGTTAAGTGGGTGCAGGGATGAGAAAGATGGGGTGTGATAGACGGGAGAAGATAACGAAGTAGGTAGGAATGATGTGTGATAAACGGTGTATACAATAATGCCTCAGCCATAATCGAAATTTTAAATTATGGTTTTAAATTATGATGTAGTGTCCAATATAGAAACGGAATTAGACGCCAAATACGTCTCAGCACACAGGAGATATGATACATGAAACTAGGTATATATAAGGAGAATATGACGAGTAATTCCCTTAGGGAATGCTCAGATAATACGTTCAACAAACAACCATAGGCCTTATTATACTTGTATTATCTTTTCGAATGTCTGTCGTCTGCTTTTATTATCTTAACATCCCTCCATATATATAGCACCATTCCAATGTATACTCTTGTAGCTGAATGCGAGAAAAAATCCATATTATTTCGCGCTCCACGTGTATAATGTTTTGCTGTTTCTTGGTAGACAGTGGGCGATGGGCGTTCTATTTATAGAATGGGAATTATCGGGACACATTAAAAGTTGTAGTGCGACCCCGAGGCCGAGCCCGATAAAAGGTTATGTTCTATAATTACAATCATGGGTATATAATATATGATCTTGAGCGCGTCACCATTTCTGACATTGGTTTTCTTGTTGTATATGCAATTAGTTTGGAATCGGTTTGTGGAAACTCTCTAAAACACTCCGCACAGTCTGGAAGAAGAGACAATAAAGAAGAAAATGTTCGGGTGTTTCGATCTTTCCACCGGGGCACTTGAGATCGTCTCTAATGTGATTTAAGTGATAGGATCAGGTTATTGCAGCCTGTCCGTAATCGTGTGTGATATATCTGACTTATGGTTTTCTTGTTACAGGTGGGGATAAATGTGCTACCACTGATTGGACTCGTTGGGGTGTGTGCTCGAACCGATGCGGGCCGGGAATCACAGTCAGGAGGAGAATTCTTAAAAATAGGAACGTCCCCAGATCTATGTGCAACATGGAATTTTCAGAAAAAGAAACATGCGTAGGTGACTGTACAAAGAAACGACGTCGGCAAAAAGAATTACCAGACGACTTCGTGGTTCGCCATCAAACGGAAACGGTAAAAACTGGCCCATGCGCAATAACGCCCTGGTCTGAATGGTCACCATGCAGTGCAACATGCGGGCGTGGACTTAGAGAAAGTTGGAGGATGTATTTCAAGAAGAGTAAGAAGAATGCAGAGTGCGGAGATCAGCTGATGAAGAGAGATTTCTGTACCGCGGAAATAACGGACTGTCGAATGGCAACCAAGATGTTCAATTACACAGGTAAATATGAGGATGTCACCCCCCCCCCCTGAATCCCAAATACCAGTTAACGGAGGGGGTACTGAATTCCAGATAACAGAGGGGCATGGTGAATACTAAAATACTGAAAACAATTTAAGAAAATATGTAATATCTTTCACACTTCAATACCATCTATTTTCATCACTTTTCTCAATAGTATAATCAGGGACGTGGCTGGAGGGTATATGTTGGGGATGTTGGCCTTGTAATGTCCAACTGCATTCCTTCGAGGCCGCGTAATTCCATTTGCAGCACATCGCTTGTAAATTCCTAACCGGTGCATCAAGTACACAACCCTCGATTTGGTTTTTAGAATTGATTAACACATATCGAATGGTCACCGAGAGGATGTGGGCGTCATGATCCACCGGGGCCACTATTTTAAAATCTGAACCTGAAAACTGCATGCTAAATCCTAACATCTAGATCTCTATCTGCAGGACAATTCAAGCCTATATAGATTTGTGTTGGTCAAACTCGACACATAGTTTGGCGAGGTCGGTTCGCGGGCATGTGGCGCGCGTCTACATTATTATGTGTTCGGTTTAGTTGTGATTCGTTAAAGATCCACTTAATTTTCGAGTTACCGATTATTTTTTTATAGTGCCTTGATGTACGGTTTTAATAACAATCTATGCCATAAAATATGATTAAAATACTATAATTCATCACCATTTGAAACGTCTGTGTCTCAGAAGATGACCATAGAGAAACAGAAAACAGCTGAAATCATTAAAAGATTACCCCCTTTTTGGCTCCCATAATGCAAGAGAATTCAAACTAAAAATGTATTTTCAATGGAAGGGGAAATAACTTTATCTTTAAAATATAGAGTTATTCCCCCTCTATTTGAAATAATACACTTTGCACAACAAAACCAGACGAAACTTAAGCACAAAACACGTCGGTAACTCAACAAAAACAACATGTTCACAGTTTATTACACCGAATAAGTTTATAATACAATTTTTTGGAGCTTCCTCTTTCAAATGGTATATAATATGGCATATATTTTATATGTGTGATTTGGGGGATTCGAAAATTAAGTAGGCCTTTAATATCGCTAACTTATGGCCATATTACCATATCATGTTACTGAAATGTACTTTTACTTTCGTGAAGCAAAAACTAAGACCACCGGTAAGTAGAATAGCCATCTACTCTATCAACAATCGATTCGAACAACCAGAAACACCGTGACTGCGATATCGCACGTTTATCAGCACGAAAACTTTACTAATATGTGACAAAACAAACAATATCCATTGTCTAGTATGGTCAATGTCGAAGAAACCTGAATGGACCTCCGAAATTTTTGGGGAGATTGTTGCAGATAAGCGCTTGATGCTAAATCACATTCTTCCCTTACAAACTTCTAATATCACCATAAAGATCCCACGCCGGAAAATGGGGATACCGGGAAATCGAGCAGACACAAAGCCCCTGCTCTGACAAATGCACAGGCGCTATCACAATTTTAAGTTGTAACACAGACAGACAACTAGACTCATTTCCATGAGATTGTGAGGAAGTTGTTGTGAAAATATTTGGCCATTGGGAGATGGTTGCATATAAGCGCTTGATGCAAAATCATCTTCTTCCCTTACAATCTTCTACCATATAGATCCCACGCCGGAAAATGGGGATACCGGGAAGTCGAGCAGACACGAGGCCCTGCTCTGACATATGCACAGGCGCTATCACAATTTTAAGTTGTAACACAGACAGACAACTAGACTCATTTCCATGATATTGTAAGGAAGTTGTTGTGAAAATATTTGGCCATCAACCACCCCACCCCTTCAATGATATGCTAGCTTTGCATTCGGATTAAAAGTTTGTTAATGCTGCATTAATTAGGAGCACATTGCTCATCGTTACTAGACGCATTACAAAAGATATATATTGAAAGTTAAAGGCCCACTTAATTTTTGAACCCCCAGATTACATTATATAAAATATATGCCATATTATATGACATTTGAAAGAGGAAGCTCCAAAACATTGTATTATCAAATTATCCGGTGTAATAAACTGTGGACATGTTGTTTGTGTTGAGTTGCCAACGCGTTCTGTCATCTTGATTGCAGTAAAAAGCAGTATTATTTTCAATGCAGGGGGAATAACTCTATATATTAGAGATAGAGTTCTTCCCTTTTCATTGAAAAAGTTTGAATTCTGATTCATTCTGGGAGGCAAGGGGAGGGGTCATTCTATGATTTCAGAAGTTTTCTATTTCTCTGTGGGCATCTTCTGAGACACAGATGTTTCAAATAGTGATGAATTACATTATTTTGATCATATTTTATGGCATAGATTGTTATTAAAACCGTATATCAAGTCACTATAAAAAAAATAATCGGCGACTCCAAAATTAAGTGGGCCTTTAACCATAATTTCACAGAACCGAGTCTAAGTTTGTCACTGATATTGTCCAATAGATAAGATATCTGTTCGAGTAATACAATTGAAAAAATATGCCTTGAAGTATTCAGTTATTCAGTGCAAGTCATCTGATAACTATATTTGTAAAAAAAATTCGATAAAGTTTGGGAAAAGAAATGTAATAAACTAATAACATATCTAAGTCTGCTCATAAATGCGGCTACAGTTATCTGCCACAATTCTTCTATTTACATGTATATATACAAATATCTCGCCATCACGAAATGTCGAAATCTTTTAAACAAGGGATATATCGATCATGGTAACATTTGTGTGTTTTTGTTTTGTTTTTTGTTTTTATAAAATCGATTTCCCTTGTCAGCATCGTTTTCCCAGAAGTGGGATCTATAAGGTTTTCTATCACATCATATATCACTTTCATCATGGAAATTCGTGAACTATTTGGAGTGAATTAATTAATATTGTCAACGTCTGAATTATAACATCGTCAATTGGTTGAACTGACGTTACATAAGATAAGATAAGATTTTAATGCAAAATACACCCAAATGGGCAGTTGCAAACATGAATAAAATACATATAATTTGACAAAAAGTAACTATATATATTAGATGAGTAACATATATGCATATACACGTACAATGTAGTTTCCTAACGAATTTCTTTTTTCTCTTTTCATCTTGGGCTGTGACACTCTACCAATCTTCCATCGTCCGGAAAGTAGAGGCAATTGTAACCAATATATAAACGTCTTTTAGGGTGCATTTACACTGATATAGAACTGTATACAGATCTGTATGAAGTCACGTGTCGCGCATTACTGTGATCACAATATGAGTACTAATAGTGAACGCGCGCTGATCAGTACTCTGGTAATTGACAATTCACTACGAGTCGTTTCAGTTTAGGCCAGACATAAAAATGTATCAACTATCAGCAGACAACAGCGATTTGGTATGTGCCGCATGTATTTAAAGTGTATCCTTATACCACTTGATAATGGTTCGAAGAAAGAATGAAAATCGCATAGGAGTGCACAACAAACAACCGTGTGCACAAATAAAGAGGCTGGAGAGCACCCATATAGCTTTAGATGGCGATTCCACCAATATTTAGGATTTCAGGTGATCATCTATATATCTATATGTCTCCTGTTTGACACCATCTGGGCGGTGGCAATTTTGGATCTGTGTGGAATGGGTATCCACCCTACAACACCCTTTATTTGACCAAATGTAGTAAAAATTCCAACTGATGACAATTCCAATGGCAATGTTGACCCAATGTAGGACAATATTATTTTTTTTAATTAACTAGCAGTTTTTGACTGGCCACGGGGAGGGACCAGGAAACAATCTTTCCAAGTGTTGGAAATTTCCAACCTGACACCCGCCCCCATAAGGTTGGAAAACTTCCAGCTGATGGCCATTCCAGTCCAAAAATTTGATAAAAAGTAGGAAATTATGCAAATATTGGTCCGAAAACAATACCCCCCCCCCCCCCCCAATATAATGTTTGAAAATCAAACTACAAGATCATTTTCAACCTATTGTTGGTTTGGAAATTACAACTAATGTTGTGTCAGGTATGAAATTTCCAACTGTTGAAAATTTTGACCTAAGTTGCCACGTCCCTGTCCGTGTTCAATATTCGAAATACACGGGTTGAAATGACAACGAACGCTAAAACACATTCGCCAAGCCCGAGCAACAATTAATCAAAACAGATTTGCCTGGCACAATGCTTCGGCGTTGACCGTGACGTATAACGGACATGGTTTTTGCTCACACGAACTAATACCGTTTTCTTTCTGTGTGCATTTCTTTATCAACCCGTTTACACTAGTCTGCGTGTAGATCTGTGTACAGTTCTATAGCAATGTAAATACACCGTGCCCTTAGACTGTCAAAGAGCTGTGACGTGCGCAGTATCACTCTATCCGCATAGCATTATCATTATATAAATACGTAATGACGGTCATATTTTACCATCTATAGGTACTTAATTGCCTGCCGAAAGCGCCCAATAGAGCCCACCATCACGTAATATAAAACATAATAATGAACTGATGGACACATGTTGAGTATATATTGATGAAATAACGGAGATATTCAGAAATTAAACAAAAATTGAAAAACGTGTCTTTTAAAGAGCGTTATTATATTGACTAAATAAAGGAGATTTACAAAACTGACAAAAAAATAAAGAGCGTTTTTTTTAAATAGCGTTATTTTTATTCGAAGAAGTGATTTTAAAGAATGTTATGATAATGCTATGCGGACCGGGTGGCAGTATATATGATAAGCATATCCTCTGTCAGAATGGCTTCATTGTCGCATGTTCTTACAAAATATCTCTTTTCAGCTATATGTTTATTGCCAATGATGCCCGGGCCATGTAAAGGAGACTTCAAACGTTTCTACTTTAACCCACAAAAAGAGTTGTGCGAAGATTTTGTCTATGGAGGCTGTCGGGGGAACGGAAATATGTTTCTTTCGGAAAGGGCTTGTCAGAAAACATGCATCGAAAGAGTCAGAATGGGTAAGACATTTAAAGCCATGCACACGTCCTAGAAAGACGCATTGAAGTCACGAAAAATGCAACTTTGAACAAGGTGTTTGGATCCCAAACAAACAACAGCCATGTGCACGGCACGGAACAGAAAATAGAGTTCCGTGTTAGTCTATTCCCGATACGGCAAAAATAAAGAGCGTTTGTTTCACTTCTGTGCGAACAATTGAAAACAGCTGGAAAATGGTCGTGACTATGGCATACAAGTATTTTTCACAGCATATGGAACCAGTATATCAATATTTCATTCGATTTACCAACCTATCCTACCTCCTTCCAATTACGAAGATCGAATGAGCCATGTCCGTTTAATATGAATTATTTCAGTAAACCAATGAGTATGTGATATACTCTTATGTCGCTTGACATTATGTGACTAAATGTTCCGAACGCAAATTAGGGCAAACCAGAATAAAAACGTTCTACAAATTTATTTGGTTTTAAAATAAGTTCTTGGTTCACATTATACCGTTATTTATTTGTTATATATTTATAATTTACGTATTTATTATTTTTATTGACAAGTATCTGTGGTCACTGAAGCATCAAACAGAATGGCGTTGATCGGATTGCCCCTCATATTTGCGGTCATGCGTGTGTTCATCCGACAGTGTATACATGTACATGAATGTACACTATATGACAGTTGTTCATTCAATTTATGCCAAAATTCACAATATTTATATACACATAATTTTATGCTGCAATTTAATCAGCGAATGTTCAAACTTTGGGTTACATTTTGATACATTTCGAATTCCGGTTTCGGCAAAACATGTAGTTACCACCGTTTTCTAAATGCACTCGATTTTTATACCGAATCAAATTTTATACTTCCAGAGATAATCCAGAACGAGGTTGGCTTTGAAGAGTTGTCTGATTTTCTCTCATATAGAGAAGTCAGGAAGATGAAGAGAAAAATAATGAACAACGAGATAACAAATGATGACGTAATGATGATGAAAAAGAAATTCATGATGAAGAAAAGTCAGGGTGGGTTGCAATTTTTTTTGTAAACTCTATAATTACAGACGTGTCCATAAATGACAATGTTTGTTATTTAAATAGTTCGTTTATATGGGTCGGACCGGAACGCATAATATGGCTAAACACACGAACAAAAGCACACCTGATTTGTTTGCCTCAATTTGTTCTTAATTTTTCAATCGGCTCTCAAGACGCATATTTTCCAAATTCATTCCCGCTTTAGGGTAAAAGACCCGATGAAATACACTGCACGAGTTGATGAAACCATGGCGTTTCAATTTATTTAATATATGTATAATGTATATGATCACATTTCACCAGTTCTTGAAATCAATGTTAATGTTACTCATTGTTTGCAAATGCTATAGACCTAGAACCATCTTAATTGGTTGAATTGGTGGCATATGCATATAAATATTTCCATGTGAAGCTCGAGACCTCTCCGGTGGATTCGAGATTCAAATGCGTATTATTCGTTATTCGTATTATTATTTCCTTCCACAGAACCGGACACCCTGCAGATGTCGAATGCCAAGATCAGTATGTTAATGCAGCAGTGGGGGATCAACGAAAAGCAGAAAATGGAAGTCAGAAAACGCCTGATGACAGGGATAACAGAGAAAGAATTAATGATGATGAAAGACAGAATGATGAAAGAAAACATTTGGAGAGGACAGACCGACGATGGACACGAGGAATATCCCTGGCCGATTCCACACGCCAAATTAGTTATGCTTATGAACCAATGGGCTCTCAATGAAAAGCAACAAATGTCTCTCAAGCAAAATATCATGGACGGGATTTCTCAGCAGAAGTTTGAAATGATCAGACAGCAGATGATCAAAGAGAATATGATGAATGGTGATGATCTCCCTTGGCCGATCCCAGATGACAAACTAATGATGCTTATGGAACAGTGGGGCTTGACTGTAAGGCAGACGATGGTAGTTAAACAGCATCTGAATGACGGGATTTCACGAGAGAAGTTCGTGATGCTGCGGAATCAAATGATGGAAGAGAACGATAAGGTGGATGATATACCGTGGCCCATCCCCGACGAGAAGATCGCCATGTTGTTCCATCAGTGGGGTTTAAATAATAAGCAACAAATGTTACTGAAGCAGAATATAATGGACGGGGTCTCTGAGAAGAAGTTTAGAATGCTCAGAGGACAGATGATGAAGGAGAACATGCAGGAGGGTACCGATGGTGATTACCCTTGGCCAATTCCTCAAGGGAAACTTATGATGTTGATGTCACAGTGGCAGCTTACGACTAAACAACAGATGGTGTTGAAGCAGACCATAATGGATGGTATGAGTCGAGAAAAGTTCGAGATGCTCCGGGCTCAAATGGTAAAGGAGAATATGGAGGCACGAAACGGGAGTGATTTTCCCTGGCCTATACCCAACGAGAAAATTATGATGCTGATGTTACAGTGGGGGCTGAATGATAAGCAACAAATGGTCATGAAGCAAAATTTAATGGATGGAATAAGCAGAGAAAAGTTCGAAATGTTGAGAAATCAAATGCTGAAACAGAACATGGAAACCGGAATTGAAAGTGATTTCCCTTGGCCCATACCTGATGAGAAAATCATGATGTTGATGACGCAATGGGGTCTAACTCAGAAGCAACAGATGTTTATGAAGCAAAATCTAATGGATGGTATCGCAAGAGAAAAGTTCGAGATGTTGAGAAATCAAATGTTGAAACAGAACATTGAAACCGGAACTGAGAGTGATTTCCCTTGGCCCTTACCTGATGAGAAAATCATGATGTTGATGACGCAATGGGGGTTAACTGCAGGGCAACAAATGACAATGAAAAAACACCTAATGGATGGCATGAACAGAGAAAAGTTCGAGATGTTGAGGGATCAAATGTTGAAACAGAACATGAATACCGGAAGTGAGAGTGATTTCCCTTGGCCCTTACCTAATGAGAAAATCATGATGTTGATGACGCAATGGGGTCTAACTGCAAGGCAACAAATGACAATGAAACAACACATTATGGACGGTATATCTCGAGAGAAATTCGACATGTTGCGGGATCAAATGTTGAAAGAAAATCAGAATGGGGCATCAGAAAATGTCGTTGAAGAGTACGACGATAAGATGGGCGTGGATGCCATACCCTGGCCAATTCCCCTGGAGAAGCTTCCCATGTTAATGGGAACTTTGGACTTGAAAGACAAGCACATTATGGTCATAAAGCAACATGTTATGGATGGTATATCTGAACAAAAGTTCCGCATGCTACTGAGGAGCATGTTGGAAGAGAACGATCTGGGTGACAAAAAGGGGGATAACTTTCGCGATAAACTCCTAGACGATATGCCTCACTGGGGATTATCAGATAAACAAATGGCTGTCTTCAAAAAGAGAATTATGGACGGGATGCCCGAGAAAAAACTCATGGTTCTGAAGGACCGAATGATCAAGAAACACACAGACAAGAAACAACGCCCCGACAGCAAGAAGGATAAATATGAGAAGGATAAGAAGCCAGGAGCAGTTGTCGCCCCTGGTACTCCACCAGTAGCCACCGAGATTGGTGGTTCAAACGCCAATAAAATACTCTACCGGCGCATATCGAATGAATTGCGGAAACTCACAATCAAGAAGCTCATCAAGTTTAAAAGTGACATGTCGAAATCCGGACAAACTATTAGGGGTTTGCGTGTGAGAAAAAACGACCGAGAGGTGAGGGTAATGATAAAAACAGAGCTAAAAAGACGGCGGAAAAAGAAACAAGACCTCGTGGCATTGAATAAATCTCAGAAGAAAAATGGACACAAAGTCAATAATGATAAAACGGTCCGTAAAACTATTTCCCCAGACATATCAAGGACCAAGGAGACACGTAACTGTAAGGTGACATCGTGGTCTGATTGGTCAGTGTGTTCTGCCACGTGCGGAGTGGCATTTAAAACGAGAAAGCGCGATATTCGAGTTCAAGCTTCGAATGGCGGGAAGGAATGTCCCAAGGACTTATCGAAAAAGAAGCAATGTTATGTTCCGAAATGTCGTAAGTATTTTGTGAGTCATGCAAGTACTAGTAGCTTTATCATATGATGTTGTTGTCATACAGAAATGTACATGTATCATCCAAAGACCCCAATAGTCATGTGCAGGGATGTGAAAACGGGATGCCTACTATAATAAATAGCTTATATGGTTTCCTTATAAGGGTATACCCATTAGCGGCGAATATTAAATCAAGAGCACCACTAAAATGTATATCATCGTTATATCATATGCGTGTTCTTGTGGGATGTCGGCGTATCGTATCCGAATGGCGGTGATTAAAATTAATTTTCATTCATGTTTTATTCACCCGGTATTATGGAAAGTTTGCTAACGATTTATATTTTTTAAAAATTTACATGGAATCGGACCAAGCTTATGTAAATGGCCACCAGTCAGGCACCACTCGTTGACTGTCTGGTATCTCTATCTTTCTAACCAAACCCCAATTTGTTGCCTTTTTGTTGTCTCTTAAAGACATATAATGGACTTTACCGGTGCGTTAAACTGTTAAGTTAGTATTCAGGCAGTATTCCAACTGGAGGAATGTAGCATTCTACTACATCGCCGAAAATCTCAAGCAGATCGACCGTACCGCTCCATGAAAAACATCAACTGAACTACGCTCAGTTGTAAATATTTACTTCTCGATTCGGGATGCAACTATCGGCGATAAAGTAACTGAAACAATTTCGCCATTGAGAGTCACTAAATTTAATTTATATATAATAATGGCGGTGTGTGTTGTCAGTTTGGATTTAAGATTTGTAAAAATAACTACTTTGAGCAAGATTATTCTCCATTTATATTGGATGACCATACCGGAGTGTTTCACATCACTTTAAAAGCTATTGTCTGTCCCTGCCTTTGGCTCTTCTCGTATATGATTTCTGTTGTACTATCATTTAAACATTGTTTCTTTTCAGCGGTGGATTGTGTAATGGGACCGTGGGGTGAATGGTCGGCGTGTTCAAGGACATGTGGTCAGAACGCGATACAGGAACGCAGACGACACATTCTCGTCAAACCGAAGAGAAAAGGCAAAGCATGCCAGCCAAAACGAGAGAAAAAATTCTGTAACTTAGCGATGTGTCCCAAGTGAAGGTGTGTTTCAACATGCAGTACTTAGTCATTTAAGAAATGAATGTTGTGGGTAAGTGTGATACTGTGGGATACGGCGCTAATGTCGTCGGGCGCATTGTGTGAACTTAGAAGGGGTGCTCACTCAAGGTACCACAACGCCGTATCCACCAATAACACAATACATTCATTTCTTATATTTATATAGCTATTTGATGATTTACTCCCCAAAAAACTTTGTGTATTCTTATTTATTTCACAAAATCTATTGATAATTTGAGACTGGCCCGCGCAGCAAATTTTGTCAGCACAATGTCAAATTTCAAAGCACTTAGCAACGATAACATTATCGATATAAATAACTGGCTTGAGATGAAATTCGGCCGAACTTTGAAAAGCACGCCCAATTATTCTGCAGTATTAGGTCAATTTATGTCAACAATTTGTGACGTCGTGTTCGTGTCACGGTCCGTGCATGTTATTGGGGTATGAAACGGGTGACCCAATTGGCAGTTGCCCAATCACTGAACAGGATTTAGTGTCACACAGACGGGTTATGTAAATATTAAGATGTGGCCGCTGGTGGTTAGTTAAAATTTAAAGCTGTAAAAATGATCTGTATCAGTGCGCCATATATGATAGAAACCTCCCTCTTACATCTATGTGGAAGCTGTGTTTTCTTTCTAAATTATTATTAGATGAGCCATATTTGAACTTTATTTCCGTCTCATTTTTACAATCGTTTGGTTTGTTTAACCTAGGACTTCTCATGCAGTCCATTGTATCAATTTCAGAATATATATTATATTCACTTATTGAGCTTATTGTTCAAGTGATATTTTATCAAATTCAAGCACGCTTGCACCGATGTTTAGAGAAACCAAATACGAGAGTATAATGTGATCTATCTTCTCGAACTCGTTTTAACCTTTCTATACTAAATCACTCATTGACGAGTAGTTATCCCTTTGGAAATTTTCAGATAATAGGTCGTTTGTTGAACTTATTATCTGAACATTGCCCACCAATAAACATGAATCCTTCTGCAATTTCCATTGACTGTCGCCTGATTTTATTTCCTGAACATCCCTCCAGATGAATAATAGGCCATTCCAATATATACTTTTAATTGTATGGGAGAATCCGTTTAGTACAGGAAGGGTCAACGACACAGTCGTTTTAGTGGGCAGGTTTAGATCGTAACAAATAACGTCCAGCAACAACAGACATATGTCACTTATAGTATTCCACAATTCGGCAGTTAAAATTTTATCACTATAATCTATATTTCCCCGCAGTCTTAGTAAAAAGTGGAAAGAATGAGATCATGAATTTAAAGATGTACATGTGATGCCTGGTGCATTGAACTCCGAATTATCACTCTATCTCGTGATCTGTACAAAACGTGCAGAGAAGTAATTAAGATCACATTTTATGCATAATACATGTACCACTGTTGTTTTATTGTAGAGCCGGTATCTCGAACTAATATCGACAACAGTTGCTCACCAGCCGAGACCATGGAACCAGACGGTTGGCGGGGCCACGCATAGCAACAACCAAATAAAGGGTATACCAAGGTATACCTGTCGTTTTGGCTCAATGTCAACATTAATATTGTTGGCTGATGGCCATATTTATCAATGTGCGGCCTTCTGAAAGAGAAAAATTGATATCACGTCTGCCTGTATACACATATAAACATATATGAGATCACTGCTTGGGCATTCAGTCAGAAGATCTGCTTGAACACTCAACGGAGTTATTTAAAAAACGTGAGCTGTTGTTGGTATGTCACGTGCACACATAATTATCCGTGATTGTGTCGCACATGTTCAGGTATATATACATATCTGGTCAAAGTATAGATTTAATTGATTCGGTTTGTTGCTTCAGAGTTGTTCACTTAAACCAAACTAGGGTTGACTACCGCGATACACTTGAATTGCTGGTTTATATTCGCAAATGGGGTCAGGTTACTACGTTTTCAGATTTTCGCAGTTTTGGACTTGCTGGGAACCAGTCTATTAAAAAAGAGACATATTGAGTGAGCTCCAATAAAGACATGAAAGACATGGAAAAAAATGTTTATGTTCATTCACTGAACAAGTTTATCTACTTTGAGAAGAAAATCTATTATTAAATATCCTTTTAAAATCCGCGAAGTAGAAACTTAGACAATTGTTGCTGAATTTCGCGCATTAAACTGGTCCTTGTCCCAATTGAACCAGATGCCCGATTCGTAGTAACCTGACCCTATTTGCTTCAGCCAAAATTTGCAAACCCATATAATATGGGCCATGTATTAGAATATGTCTATACATGGCAACCGACAGCTAAATAGGGCAGATCCTTCATCCCCATGCAGTCCGAGGACTAAACTCGGTTTCGAGGAAAAACAACTTCGTTCTGCTAATGATGCACATATATAGCATTTATTCAATTAAGAACATCATATCAGCAATGTAAAGATAGTGTATCTCTTCCTTGCATGTTTTATATAGATACTAGGGTATGAACTAAGGGAATAGCCTCTGTCGAGTAATTTATATTTTAGTTATAATTTCTTATCACCACATTCTAGGGACAGTTGTATGTGCTATTTCTATAACA
This sequence comes from Siphonodentalium dalli, assembly GCA_032622095.1. Classification (NCBI taxonomy): domain Eukaryota; kingdom Metazoa; phylum Mollusca; class Scaphopoda; order Gadilida; family Siphonodentaliidae; genus Siphonodentalium; species Siphonodentalium dalli. The sequence continues at coordinate 237,476,625 of CP136061.1, read as the reverse complement.
GAAATCTCGCTTACCTGCATGGCTGGTCCAAATAGTAACTATCGTTTTAGCAACCTCAATCTAGGCAAATTTCTTCTCAACTAGGAGCTTTAATCTCGATTACACTCAGCTGCATCAGAAATAAACCACTTTATAATTCCTTTATAGACAAATAATATAAATAATATACACAATCTTCAGTTTTATCTGCATTTATTTACAAAACAATATAGCCGTAGTTTTGAAATCTGGTTTGAGAAAAATTATGTTGCTGTAATTGTGCCCCGAAAGGGATATACTATTTAAATTTATTGGTTGAGGATGTTTTTTTTTAACAATTTCGTGACGGGAGCTGCGCTGGTGCAGCATTAAGTGCCATGTGCCAGTGCATTATCTATAATATATGCGAGTCTCCCATATGGAGCCTCGCATATATAAGAGATTGCACTGGCTTACAAGGTCAAGTTAAATATTGTTAGGTCAATGCATTCTCTTATCGCATATATAAGAGAATGCAATAGCATCACGGTTTTCGCAAAATTTCAGGAAGCTCCGGTCATGAAGGGGTTTATGTTAATAATGTTACACTTTATGTCGATTATAATATGAGGCCCAACTCATGTTAATTGATTGCTTAGCACAACTGATTTTAACTAACTGTGTCATATTACAGCTAGTTTTTCACAACAGTCCCATCCTAAATGTCCATACAAGTGTATATACAACTACTTCAACATTACTAAGTCGAACACAATTTGCGAAATTGTGACTATAATGTAGGTATATTTGCACAATGAATGTAATAAATAACCGACGGGGCCTCCAGTCCCATCCACTCGCCCTCAATAGACGTCTGTGAAAATGCATAACTTACAATGTAAGTTACATATTGAGAACAGTGACCTTTTGAGAGTGTACCCCCTTGTCTATATATAAGTGCTTACATCACCGGCGGTGTCTAAACCCTTCCATGACTCTAGCTTCCAGCATTTTTTGCGAAAACTTTGTGCCAATGATTTCTCTTTTATATGCGAGTCTCCCATAGAGCACATAGCATAATTATATAATAAAATGCATTGGTCTAACAATAGTTACATTGACCTTATTAGCCAGTGCAAAACTGTGTATATGTGAGGCTCCCTATGGGAGACTCGCATATATAAGAGAATGCACTGGCACATTATATTTAATACTGCACCAGCGTAGCTCCCGCCATGAAAATATTTATCGATGCCATGAAATTTATGTGAACATTGTGATCCAACTACAAAACTTATATTCATCGTCAATTTGATTTGAATGAAGCTTATTGTGCATTTTATTATACACCATCATCTTCTGATTTTGACTCATCTTATATATGTATTATATTATCATTTATTCCAACTTAAATGCTGCCTTCGTTTTTGTTTAAGTCCAACGGTAGATCATGTCATGAATCTCTGCGCCCGTATAGATAAAAACAATAAAGGTAATTTATTTCTTAGTTAAAACAAAATCATGTTACTCAGCAATGTATATATACATTTCACATTAGGTAAATATCCCAGCTGGAGATTGCATGATTTAGGTGACTTTAATTAGTCGTTTTGCTTTGCGTCGCGTACAATAATGGAATTTCTGGTGGGTTATCAATTCAATAATTATTGGGATATCGGCTCACAAAAATCACAAAATCATGCAAGCTCGAGCTGGGACCACCCCTATTTTGAAATAGGTTACCAATGAACATGTTTTTTAAAAAGAATACATTACCTGTGTCTACTATCCGTATATAGTGCGTTATCTGTTCAATTTTATATCAGTTGTCAGAACATCAAATAGTTCCCAGGTTTTGAATTGGGGGATACGGGCATAAGCCAGAGATGGGATTCATAGTATGATCTAAGTCCAACGGGTGATCCTAATCAAATAATGGTTTGTAGCGTGTGTGTCCAGGAACCTTGGATCAGGGACGTGACAACAGGGAGTAGGTGGGTCCCAACTTTGGTCATAGTTTTCAATAGTTGGAAATTTCATACCTGACACAACGTTATAGTTATAAATTTCACACCAACAATAGGTTGAAATTGTTCTCGTGGTTTGATTTTCCAACAATTTATTAGTAGAAATTTTGTTTTTAGTCTTTAGACCAACATTTGCATTTTCCAACATTTTTGTAAAAAAAATTACCGAAAAGGCCATCAGTTGGAACGTTTCCAACCTGATTGGGGGTGTCAGGTTGGAAATACCCAACAATAACTGGAAAGCTTGAATCCAGGTGTGACCTGGACCCTCCCCAGTGGACAGTAAAAAACATTATTAATTTAAGAAAAACAAATCGGGTGTGAATTCGCTTTGCAATTTTCAGGTTAAGATCTCAAATGTTTCTCATACTGGGCCGAACCATGGCCGTCCCAAGGATTCTGTTCCTCCCCATGGTTAGTGCCGGACCACAAGACTACTTGTCCAGGAGATATTGGTCGGTCTCTGCACCCCCGGGACTTAACTTCACCCCACTAATTTTCTTCCTTAAGGTCTCCTCTAATTTTTTCCACTTGTTGACTAGACAAAAAAGTGGCCGCAGAGACTCCAGATATGATGGCGTCCATCATGGCGGCCATTTTGCTTGATATGTACTAGGTCTCTTTTGGTCGTCATTATAGTAAATACCAACTGATTAGTCCAAGTCTTCTCGTACTAATACCAGCTAAGCTATTGGTATAGCGAGATGCTGGATTTTAAAATCCAGCATCTCGCCATACCAATATCTTAGCTGGTTTTAGTACGAGAAGACTTGGACTACCAGCTGATGTGCCCGACTTCGTCCGGGCTATTTAGGGATTTCGTTGTGATCGCCTCCGTCTGGGCAGGGGGGGGGGTCGGAAAATATTTCCAGACACGTATGCTATTTTTTGGCCGATGACCACTTTTTGGACCCACCCACCCCCGACCCCAAATTTTTTTCCATTTCATAAAGTTTTTTCCAGCCATGTTTTGACACCCACCCCCTTGTCTGCTTACCGATTTAGCACAAATAATGGTGAGTACATTAAAATACCCCAAGCTGATCATTCAGTCCCTTGGCAAAATCATAGTAAAAACAATATAGCTGAGTGTCCAAGAAAGAAAAAATGAAAAGCTTTAATTTCTCACAAGATACTGAGCTTCCAAAGTTAAAAATAAAATTTTGACAAAATATGACAAACAGGATAGAGTTATTCCTCTTGTGTCGTGAAATCTTTAGCAAATGAGCCAATGTCAAGAAAGTTAATGTTACGATTGATTCAGATTGGTCAGGATTGGTTAGGAATTTTATAACGTTCACAGTTTATCTTGTATGAATTCAGGAATCTTGTATGAGTTTAGAAAAGGCATTATTTCTATTGGACTGCTCAAGTGTAGCATGTGAGAGTAAAGCATATAATGAAAAACAAACCTACACTTTTAGTAGAAACCTGTATTAACTCATTCATGACTACATGAGATTGTGAATTATTACCATTTTCTATCTCTTTTGTCACATATGAGATAATTGTGTTATCCACTCACAAGTCTAGGTATGTTACATGTTTTTTTCTTTATACATCAGTGTATACATCAGTGTTTAATGTCCATGTTTGACCAGATTTGGCATATCCTTATTTGATGTTAATTACATAGAATATTACATGGGCGATTCAGCTGCATTAAGAATACTTTCCCTTGTCATAAAGAGGCACAAACCAACATCCAATGGCCCTAGCGTGTTTAGTGTTTTAGTGTTGCTGCAGTTCCTTATTATTTTGATTTCTTAGTGTTACAAACCAGTACAAACTAGAAAAAAATCCAATAAAAGGTGTGAAGGACAAAAAATAATTTTGTCACGGAAAAAATTGCTTTGGGCTTATTCTTACACCCACCACCCCCAGCATATGTGTCGGGGGAAAAAAATCCCCCTCCCCCCCCTGGTCGGGCAGAAAATACAGCGTCTGGACTTGAGCGAACAACGTTGAAAATATTGGTCAAGAAACATGCCTATATAAGCGTATATGAGCGAGGTCAAGGTCAAGGTCGCACATGAAATTAGACCCGCCCATATTGTTCCCGGGATCAAAGTAGGCCTACATACCAAATTTGAGTCCAAAATATATAATAGATAATATCAAATTCGCTTTAATTTTCCACTCGATTCGTTATGCCAATATAAAATGCTTACAAACTGGCCAAAAATCACACCAAAATCCAAGATGGCGGCCGAAATGCGCAACAAATTTTAACTGTTCGACATTTCACCACATATTGTTTGTCTCTGTGGGATAACGTAGGCAGCTTGGTGGGATGTTATACATTTGTAATATAGACGAGTCATTTGCGCATATAATGAGTTCATAACATGCATTCTAGCCCGGATATGTTTGCCCGATATCACGTTTTTTCAGATGCCGGTATAATCCGACCAAAGCCAAATCGACGCAAATCAAGTTATATCTGTTTCGAATAAGTGGGTGTTATTGCAATTATAAATCCACCTATGCCTGTAGATGTGTAGGAGATACCAGGTCTAGGATTACTATTATATTTGAGATGAGGAATATTTACCTAAATCTAAGATGGAGGTCAAAATGGCACCAGAAATAAAAAAATCACCGAAAATCGCTGATTTTAACATCAGTGAGCGTTAAATGTTGTCAGGACAACTCCAGCAATGCTTAATGTTGTTAGTTGGCTGATCCAACAAAAATCGCCCAAATCCAAAATAGCACCCACAATGGCGGCCAGATTTTTAAAAATTACCGAAAATCCCATATATTCACATCAATGGCGTTATTGTCATGGCAACTCCATTAATGCTTGCAGATGAGTTGGGAATACATCTCATCCAAGAAATATTTTCCCAAATACGAGATGGCGGCTAGACTGGCTAGCGAAATTTGTAAACAAGCCTATATTCCTTTAGTTTTTGAAAATCGGCGTTAATGTTAAGTCTATTCTGTCCACATTTACATTTGTGTAGGGAGCATTGATACGAAGTATTCGTTTAAGTTGGCAATTGATATTCGCAGCCAATATGGCGGCCAAACTGGTGGCCAGAAATTGAAAAATCCAAGAAATTTCAGTTATTAATTTCCAGTTTTGTCATAATATTCAAATGCATAACATAGATAGCAGCCTTCAAGAAGGACGGATAACGTAGGCATTTGTAATATAGATGGGTCATTTGCTGTTATACCCTAGAAGACCATATTGTACCCATGTTCCTTGGTCGTTATCGTATGCAATATTTGTGACACCCAGCAGTCGTCTCGCCGAAGAGCTCCCAAGAAAATACACGCGGTGCTAGTTTGTGGACATGCGTCATGATAGTGGGAATGGAATGGGGCCATGATCTATACCGTCCAGGCTACATTAGTTCGGTGTATTTTCAGATATAGAATACCATATGTCTCCGTGTTTGTGGTGTGGTAAGATTGTATTACTGCATTCGTTTCGAAACCGTTCAGAAACAACTGGATCAGGCGTACACCTCTGTATGCATAATACTATGCCAGTATTTCCCAAGATTGTAGTCTAATAGACGATGTCTTTAAAAGTTTGGTGGTATTGTGTCATTCAAATAATGAATGTATGCGACTATGCGTTGTCATTCTCACTAAGTGGTCGGTATTATTCAAGAAAATGGCAGAACGTGTGGTGCATTTTCACTGTTTATTTCAATCATTTATCGGTGTGAACGTTGTGTAAATTTTGTTCAAATGTCGAACTTGATATGTGCCAATAATATCCCACAGGGTGGCTTTAGAAGATTCTTGTTATGTCTCAGGCACAACTGATCGGAATTGTGGTTTTCCCGACGTGTGTTGAAGTGATTGTATAAGATCTCATCAACGGGACATTCCTCTAGATGTTCTTTGCGTTGAACATGTCACCCTTGTGCTAATGTCATTCAGATTATCTTGAAAAATACCGACCACTACCGAGCGCAAGGGTTATAGCAACGCATACCTTCATTCTTTGAATGACATACCACCAAACTATAAAATGCATGGTCTTTAAGATTGCACACTAGTTATGGGGAGGCATATACATAGCATTATCCATAACTGATCAAGCTGATTTAGAACCTCTTCCAAACGGATGTGGACATAATGTCTTAGCACAAAAAGAAAGCAACGCCACGCATAAGATCCTGTCTGTATCTGAAACATACCGCTGATGTAGGGCGGTGCAGTTCATGGTCCTATTTCATTTCCACTAACACGACGCATGCCCACAAACTAGCACCGATTGTGTTGTTCTTATCAGTTCTGCTGTGAGCTCTTCGATGAGACGACTGCTGGATGTTACAAAGACTGCTTTGGGTCATGATCAAGAAGTGTGGGTACAGTATGGTCGACGACCTTAACAGAGAGGCATCCGTCAATGGGAAAGCTAGCAACCCTCGAAACCATATACAGGTACATAAGTTGTTCAGATACGTCATCAATTCGTTAGCTGAGTTTGTGAATTGAACCATCTATTGACAAGTGGCCATCTGGAAATCGCCAGTGTAAACAATTAGAGACCGTAAGGAAGAAAATTAGTGGGGTGAAGTTATGTCCTGGTGGGGTGCAGAGGTCCACCAATATCTCCTGGACTATATACTTACTAATTCATTTAGAATAGGCTGCCATCCAGGTCTGTGAGGGAGCAGCTAGTCTGTCAAAATCAAAGCCGAATGGAGGGGGTGCAAATGGAATTATGCAAACTTGTGAGGGGATGCAAATGGAATTATGCAAACTTGTGAGTTTGGTGTGGTTCAAGGTGGGGGTGATGCAGTTATAAATTCCAAAGTGGAAACCCTCTAGCCACGCCGGGAACGTCCCTACCTTGGATCGCAGATCATGTCCAGTGGAAGTTTTCGCAACCATGTTGTCTTCTATATACGTTGACGATGGTCATATCGGGTTTTACTCGCTTCCATATGTTTTTGAGGAAGTATTAATTCAATATAATTGCATTGTATCATGGTAATGATAATCATTATTCAGCTCTAACATTAAACATTTCACACCATCTCCTGTAAAAAGAAAAAGAAACTCTTGTAAAATATGGTAAAAACAATGGTGTGTGGTATTCAACCTGTGTGATTGGAACATGCAGGTAATTTTACTCTGGTAAAATTCATTTAGTGAATGGTCACCATATCAAACGCACACATGTAGACAGACCCATGCATTTTTACTCCTGTAAAATGTTCCCAAGGGATGTAATTAGTATGCATGTGGGATTCTACTAGAGTAATTATACCATATAGATATACCACGATACGCTTGCTGTCGGATCCGATCCATGAAATCTTGATTCATCCTATATTTATAATTGTATATATAATGAAATTACATGGAATAAATACTGTTTAAACTAGAACTGAGAGAAGCTTTAACATTTTAGGTAACAGATTGGGGGCTATATGTGACTACATAAGGTGTTAAACTCTTCTGGATTTAGCCTACTTATTTATAAGAATATTCTTGTCCGAACTGGTCCGAAGATAATAGTAACTTGTATGGGAAATTTGTCACAATTTGCATCTGGCAGGATCTAAAACCTAACGGAATCTCACGTCACGACAGCAGGCAACAGTACATGTTGAAAGACACGTATATATATACATGTGTAAACTATGTAATAGTTCTACAATAACTCGCCTTAGCGTTTTAGACCGTTCCATACTCTTCGTTGAAAAGACATTTGAGGCAACGTTGGGAAACACTGAGCATCCTTTTGTACTGCGGCAATTGCGCTTTTCGGTGTTCTCATGTAAAATGATAGTTTAATTAAGACTGATTCTGGGGGTAGGCGATCCCTTATGGCAGTAATAATGTTACCGGCAGCGACGAAGCGCACTCGTTTAATTGGTAGGCTACATGTGTAACCACATAGCTCTCCAACAGAGCAAACACAGTCGAAATGCCTTCAGATGTACTGTTTAAAGTCTTATCGATTCGACGATTGCATTCCGGTTGGTGACCTCACAATTAGCCAAACATGAACACTGTCTCAATAAAATTAAGACGATTTCATCCGTTCTAATTAATGGGGCCGACTTCCCTGGGGCCGACTTCACGTGGGGCCGTCTTCGTATGGGGCCGACTTCGCACAGGGCCGACTTCTCCAGATACCTTCCGGTTACGTGTATTCCTGCGAAACGTAACACCGACACTAGTCTTATGACATTTAGCCCCTATCAATTTCGTCCGCCATTATTGTTGAAATTAACAACCAAAGTTTCCTAATTATTGCCCTGTCAATTTTTATATTTCGTCGTTTTCTTAGTTAATTAGTTTACGATGGCGTCCAACAGAAAAGCACAGAAGACCCTTTTACAGTCTGACTTGCAAGGTAATTATTGACATGAGAATTTTGGGCCAGAAATTGCAGAATGTCACAGAAAAATAAAAAAACAAACAAACAAAAGTCAAAACAAACCTGAAGTGAAAGTGAAAAAAAATAACATTTTCTATTTTGAATTGATATTAATTTTAATTGGTATATTGGTAATATTAACAATAAGCTGGTCTGGGAAATGTGAACATTAGGATACAATATGGTGAATAGCTGAAATCTATACTACTTACTAGTCTATACTATAGTCTATACTCTATAGCCTAGGTCTCCTTTTATTAGTTTTAAAATTTCAGCAAATTCAGGCTTAAGTTAAAATAAGTTAAATTGCGGACGCCCCCGAATTCGTGGAGGTCCCCTAAATTGGGTGAAAGGGATGACTTTAAAGGGAGGTACGGGTGTCACAGGTCAATTGAGACCACAGTTGTTGGAAATTTGTGTCAAAAACCGCGAAAACAGATATATCCCCACCCCTACTTAGGGGTGGGGATATATCTGTTTTCGCGGTTTTTGACACAAATTACTTAGGGGTGGGGATATATCTGTTTTCGCGGTTTTTGACACAAATTTCCAACAACTGTGATTGAGACGTATTTGATTTTAGTAAACTAATATATCGACACAAAAATCAATAATCAATTTAGTCAAATTAGTGGCTTAATTAGTTAATAAAAGTTAATTGTTCTATCAATTATATTCGCGTAGATCACTTGGTGCAAATCAATACGATGATAAACATTTCTTATAGGCCTATATGTCCCCGTTTGTGCCAGGAGGACCCCTTAAATTTGTGAATAAGATGCGCAAAATAAATCGGGGAGGTCGCTGAACTCACATCTATAATTCGCAGAGGTCCCTCTACAATATATAAGCAAAATGAACAAGGAGGATAGTGGTGTATACTGGCTAATTAATCTCGTGTCCCGAATAAACATACATGCTCTTTTCGTTCTTTTTTCATGAAATTTGCCACATTGTAGGGTGTACGAGCTTATTTCAGTCTAGATATAGGTTTATTAATTTTATTATAGCCCCCGCAACGAAGTTAGGGGGGGGTGTATACTGGAGTCCGTCCGTGGACACAAATTTGTCCGGAGTTTGTCTCAGTCGTTTTTTTATCAATTTTCTTGAAACTTGGCACAGACATCAACCACCATGGGAACCTGTGCACCTGCGATTATGACATCTGTCGGACCTTTTTTGGTGGAGTTATCCCCCTTTTTCGACTTAGAATTTTTTCGCAACATGTATACTTTTGTCCGAGCTTTTATTCCTACATTTTTAGGTCAATTTTTTTAAAACGTGGCACAGATATTTAGTACCATGGGAACTTGTGCACCTGCGATTACGACGTCTGTGTGACATTTTTTGGTGGAGTTATCCCCCTTTTTCGACTTAGAATTTTTTTTGCAACATGCATAATTTTGTCCGAGCTTTTATTCCTATATTTTTCGGTCAATGTTTTTTAATCTTGGCACTGATATTTAGTACCATGGGAACCTGTGCACCTGCGATTATGACGTCTGTCCGACATTTTTTGTGTGGAGTTATTCGCCTTTTTCGACTTAGTAATTTTTTCGCAACATGCATAATTTTGTCCAAGCTTTTATTCCTACATTTTTCGGTCAATAGGTTTAAGATTAGGGTTATGGTTGTACACCTGCAATGGGTACTGTTATTTTATTATTTTAACTAAATGTTTACTGACATGTGAAACATCTTAGTATTTTTAAAACCGGGGGGGTATCCGTAGTCCCATTGGGACAGTCACACCTCTAGTTAATTTTAAACTGACAAGATCATACCAAAACACAATAAAAACAAACATTTGAAAGAAAATTTTTTGGAACGGAATGGGTGTTCGCAAATTGTTGCATGCTATCAGAAAAAACTAACCTGTTCAAAGCGTAATATTAGTATGACCGAAAGCAAATAATGTAAATATTCTTCTCAGTCTGAATGGTGATTTTTTTTACAAACTTTTCTACAGAAGTACCGTACGTGTACTATTTAAAGCATGTGAACTTGTGAAGGTGTTTCAATCAATTGAATTGTTTATTTTAAAACCATTACTAGTACTAGTAGGCAGTGGTGACTAGTGTACGGTGTACCTGTGGGTAAGTACAGAGCAAGTTTGATGGTCTGGTAAACATAGATTTGTTTACGTAAATTATATTCTGACTTATTTTCATTCTGTATAAAATTCATTCCGGGAATTAATGATAGACAAGAATAAAATCAAACTGGTCGCTTGCTAAAACAAATCAATACACTCGCTCGTTTGGAGTTTGAAATTAAACAAAACTCCACTTTTATAAAGATATATTTTTGTCTGCCCTGTACTTCTACATGTATTCCGGTCTGTACTATTATTTAAATACGTGTGTATGTCCATTTGTTCGCCCTGTACTACTATTCTATTCTGGTCTGTTCTTCTATTCGGGACACAAGAGTAATACATATTCTTCAATGAATAATAAATAATAATGGTTTTATTCATTAATTATATTCACGGAGTTCCCTTTGTGGAGATTGAAAATGATAAGAATTTGCGGAGGTCCCCATACATGTCGGTATGCATCCCCAAAGGTTCCTTTAATTTGTAAATAAGATGAAGAATATTGATTATTGATGTTCTTCTGTCAATTAAATAATATTATTCATTAACTAGCACCTGCATATATACTCCAGGCAAACACTGTGTGAATGTCCCAATCATGCATATTAAATCGCGGAAGTCCCTCAAATGGCATGCACAATTCGCAGAGGTCCCTCTAAATTGACAAAACAAACAACCTTAACCCTTTACCCAACAAACCGGCCAAAACCGGCCAAATAAAGCTTCAACAGCCTAAAATATCTTCGGTCTGTCTCAATAGAACCATACAAATATGGATATCAGTGGAACCGGCTCCTTGACCACATTGTGATAGTTACAGTTATGCCCTGTGCCAATGCATTCTCTTATATATGCGAGTCGACCATAGGTCGCCTCGCATATATAAGAGAATGCATTGGCCTAAAAAAAATCTTTTTTTAACACTTTTTACCATTTGTTCTTACATTCTTTAACAATTTTATAATTTTTAATGTGTTAAGCCAATGCATTCTCTTATATATGCGAGGCGACCTATGGTCGACTCGCATATATAAGAGAATGCATTGGCACAGGGCCTTTCTGTTGGGTAAAGGGTTAAAGAAGGAAAGTGGTGTAGGCCTATACTGGCTATATTACTGTTAATACGTATTCTTCAACGAATAATAAATATTAATGGTTTTATTCATCAATTATATTTGCGGAGGTCCCCATATACGTGCCCATGCATGCGGATAAGTTCCTTTTAATCCCCCACAACAAAGTTGCGGGGGGTATACTGGAATCAGCTTGTCTGTCCGTCTGTCAGTGAACACAAATTTGTCTGGAGCTTTTCTCAGTCGTTTTTTGATCATTTTCCATGAAACTTGGCACAGACATCAACCACCATGGGAACCTGTGCACCTGTGATTATGATGTCGGTCCGACTTTTTTTTTATGGAGTTATCCCCCTTTTTCAACTAGAAATTTTCACAACATGTATAATTTTGTCCGAGCTTTTATCCCTATATTTTTGGGTAAATTTTTTTTAAACTTGGCACAGATATTTAGTACCATGGGAACCTGTGCACCTGTGATTATGACGTCTGTTTGACGTTTTTGGGTGGAGTTATCCCGCTTTTTCGATTTAGAATTTTTTTTCACGACATGCATAATTTTGTCCGAGCTTTTATTCCTACATTTTTAGGTCAATGTTTTTGAAACTTGGCACAGATATTTAGTACCCTGTGCACCTGCAATTATGACATCTGTCCGACTTTTTTTGTGGAGTTATTTCCCTTTTTCGACTTAGAACATTTTCACAACATGCTAAATTTTGTCCGAGCTTTTATTCCGACTTTTTTAGCTCAACTTTACTTTGTAAAGTTTGAGCTATTGCCATGGCTTGGTATCCGCTGTGTGTGTGTGTGCGTGATTCATCAACAATTTCCTTTAGCACGGGCTACAGGTCATCCCTTTGGTCAGATCATTATGAAATTTGTCATGAATGTTGACATTTACATGTAGATGGGAATGAGTCATTTTGGGGTCATTCGGCAAAAAAATATGGCCGCCAGTGGCCATCTTGGATTTCAAAATTCATTTAATTAACACTGGCTACAGATTGGAGTGTTCGTCTGATCATCATGAAATTTGTCGTGGAAGTTAATATTGACATGTAGATGGGAACGAGTAATTTTGGGGTCGTTCGGCCAAAATACATGGCCGTCAGCAGCCATCTTGGATTTTACTCTTTGCATGACTAAATCCTTTGACACGGGCTACAGGTCGTACCTTTGGTCGGATCATCATGAAATTTGTCATGGATGTTAACAATGACATGTAAATGGGAACAAGTCATTTTGGGGTTATTCGGCAAAAAAACATGGCCACCAGCAGCCATCTTGGATTTTACTCTTTGCATGACTAACTCCTTTGGCACGGGCTACAGGTCGTACCTTTGGTCGGATCATTATGAAATTTGTCATGGCTGTTGACATTGACATGTAGATGAGAATGAATCATTTTAGTGGCCATCTTGGATTTCAAAATTCAATCCATTAGCACGGGCTACAGGCCATACTGTTTGTCTGAACATCATCAAATTTGCCATGGATATCAATATTCAGATGTAGATGGGAACGAGTCATATTGGGTTCATTCGGGTGAAAAACATGGCCGCCAGCAGCCATCTTGGATTTGACTCTTTGCATGACTAAATCCTTTGGCACTGGCTACAGGTCGTACCTTTAATCTGATCATCATGAAATTTGTCACGGATGTTGACAATGACATGTGGATGGGAACAAGTCATTTTGGGGTCATTCGGCCAAAAAACATGGCTGCCAGCACTCCAGCAGCCATCTTGGATTTTACTCTTTGCATGACTAAATCTTTTGGCACAAGCTACAGGTCGTACCTTTGGTCAGATCATTATGAAATTTGTCATGGCTGTTGACATTGAGATATAGATGGGAACCAGTCATTTTGGGGTCAATTGGCAAAAAAACATGGCTGCCAGCGGCCATCTTTGATTTCAAAATTCAATCCATTAGCACAGACTACAGGCGGAGTGTTCGTCTGATCATTATGAAATTTGCTGTGGAAGTTAATATTGACATGTAGATCAGTGTGTAGATGGGAACGAATCATTTTGGGGTCATTCGGCCATAACACATGGCTGCCGGTAGCCATCTTGGATTTTACTCTTTGTATGACTAAATCCTTTGACACATGCTACAGGTCGTATCTTTGGTCGGATTCAATCCATTAGCATGGGCTACAGACCGTACTGTTTGTCTGATCATCATGGAATTTGTCATTTATGTTAATATTGACATACAGATGGGCACGAGTTATTTTTGGGTCATTCGGCCAAAAAACATGGCCGCCAGTAGCCATCTTGGAATTTACTCTTTGCATGACCAAATCCTTTGGCACGGGCTACAGATCGTACCTTTATTCGGATCATCATGAAATTTGTCATGAATGTTAATATTTACATGTAGATGGGAACGAGTCATTTTGGGGTCATTCAGCCATAAAACATGGCCACCAGCAGCCATCTTGGATTTACTCTTTGCATGACTAAATCCTTTGGCACACCCTACAGTCCACTTCCCTCATCCGATCATCACCAAACTTCATATTAATCTTGATATTGATCTACTAGATGGAAGCTATCAAGTGTTTTTGAATTTCATTGGAAAACATAGCCATCAGCAACCATCTTGGATTTTACTTTATATATCTCTTCATGTTGATAATCTAGTATTACTTAGACCTTTCAACTTTCCGCATTCCTAATCGCTCCATTGACTGTAACACATGAAATTATTCCCTTTCCAAGTTGAGCCACAGTGTCATTGACACTTTCATTTGGTCAATAGGTTTAGAATTAGGGTTAGGGGTTAGGGTTGTGCACCTGCAATGGGAATCTGTTATTTTATTATTTTAACTAAATGTTTACTGACATGTGAAACATCTTAGTTCTTAGTATTTTAAAAACACGGGGGGTATCCTTAGTCCCATTGGGACAGTCACACCTCTAGTTAACAAATTAAAGGGGACCTCCGGGCATGCATGGGCTCGTATATGGGGACCTCCACAAATATAATTATTATTAAAATGATTCTGGCGGTGTATATACAATTAAGATTTTAGGCACTTTATTTTCTGTTGTTACTCAGACAAGTCAGACATTTCTGATTTAAAACACTTTTTTTTTCTCTAAATATTCTGAGATGCTACCTCTTTGCAGTGTGCACATTATTAACTGCCAATCAAATTCATTTAAAAATTCAGCTTCCGGTTTGAAAAAAATTCAAGTTTGATTTCAGCGAAGAAAAAATCTTAATTAAGAGATTTTTAAGACTTTCAAATTAGCAAAAAGATCACATGACCCAGTGTGACCTTATGGAACACTACCGTTTTATTTCAAAGAAAATTAGTAGTCTTTAAGTTTTACTGCGAAGTGGTTGCACTTTGTCAAAGTAATAATGCCCGATTCAGTCACTAAGAATCTACATGTAGATGATGATATCGGTTGCCAGTTTTTTATGCGCATTTTCCCAATTTTGTCGTGTTGCATAAAACTTACCAGCTGGAGAATTTATAGCTTAATTCAGCTAGGATAGCTGATTTCAGCTATTGTAGCTGAATTTTCACATTTCCCAGACCAGATATAGACCAGGCTGTGGTGGAGGTACCATAGGTGTCACCAGAGAGGAGATAAATTGCGACTGGGATTTCCTGATAGGTATTTACTTCAGGCATTAGAATAGTGGAGATGATCAACGAGCTGCTTGGGCATACAGATACCACAGCCTATTTACAATTTTTTATTTAAAATTTTTCCAAAAATATTTAAATTCACAAAACAATTCATGTAAATTTACATATTATGCTTGGAAACAACTGTCAATCATTTTTAGCTCAACTTACTTTGTAAGTTTGAGCGATTGCCATGGGTTGGCATCCATCGTCTGTGTGTCCATCAACAATTTCCTTGGTGCGGGCTACAGGTCGTATCTTTGGTCTGATCTTTATGACATTTGTCATGAATGTTGACATCGACATGTAGATGGGAACAAGTCATTTCGGGGTCATTCGGCCAAAAAACATGGCCGCTGGTGGCCATCTTGGATTTCAAAATTACAGGCCGTACTGTTTGTGTGATCATCATAAAATGAATGTTGACATTTACATGTAGCCGTTTACAGTCCGTACTGTTTGTCTGATCAGCATAAAATTTGTCATGAATGTTGACATTTACATGTACCGGTAGATGGGAATGAGTCATTTTAGGATCAATTGGCCAAAAAACATGGCCGCTGGTGGCCATCTTGGATTTTACTCTTTGCATCACTAAATCCTTTGACACATCCTACATACCACATCCCTGATCCGATCATCACCAAACTTCATATGGATCATCAGGGTGGCCTCTAGATGGGAAACGAGTCATTTTGGGGTCATTTGGCTAAAAAACATGGCCGCCGGCAGCCATAATGGATTTTACTCTTTGCATCACTAAATACTTTGACACACCCTACATACCACATCCTTGATCTGATCATCACCAAACTTCATATGGATCATCGGGGTGACCTCTTGATGGGAACGAGTCATTTTGGGGTCATTCGGGCGATTTTCACAAAAAGTGTCAAAATAACGGTAAAGACATGTCCTGGTCAGTATCGACAAAATACTTCATCTGGGGAAGAGCGATTATTCTGTCCTTATAGCCATTCAAGATTAGGATCAGGGGCAAATTGTTTGGTAAATTGATCTTCAGTTCTTCTCTGTCATAAATGGTCAAGTGTGTCTGAAATGTCCACTCCGTTATACCATTTTCTCGGTATACATGTACATGTACATCAATTCTCCCATTCTGTAGAATTTAGGCGAGTGGCAGAATATTCAAGCAAGAACTGAGTTAGTAATCTTGAATATTTTACCGGCATAGGCCAACATTTATGACATTGGCATTTGTGACAATACTGCGTCATGATTATTTCATTGATTGTCTTTACCGTTATTAGTGAAATATCCGTGGCGAGTATGACCAATTCACTTGATAATTTCTTGAATATTCTCTTTCAATACAATCATCATCTAGTGCCTTCTTATTAAGTCCTTCAAAACATTTGTGTTTCTGAAAACTTATTGGAGAAAATTCGGTCAGACTCAAAGAGCCTGAGTTATGTCACACTAATTACATTGTATGTGTCCACTCCGTTATAGCCCTGAGTTTATTAAAACAAAAATTTCTGGAAAAATTCTTTAGGTGGTTACAACTGCTCTCAGAGTGTTATAAGTTTCTCAGTTGGATAAGACCACCCTTTGCACTATATGTGAGAAAAACTAAGTTATGTGTCTTTACCTTTATAACGGTAGAGACGTGAAAATAACGGTAAAGATTACAAAGTGAGTCTAGGACGTCTTATATAATGTAAACAGTGGGAATCTGAGTTCCATTGTCATAAATGTGATCATTCAAAACATATTAAACAATGGTACTAAGTTCTTTATCTCAAATTAACTTGAAACTTACATCCACTCCATTGTGTCTCTACCGTTAGTAAGTAATATTCATGTCTTCACCGTTATGTCATTACCGTTAAAAGTATAACGGTATAGAAAACTGAACAAATTTTCAATCCATTGTCATTCAAAACTAAAGAGACATAAGGGAATGACAGTTGGGATGTTTATGATAGCAAATCAGAGCAATACTACGCTTTAAATTTCAATATTAATCAAGGGATTCTGCATATTCAATGCATCATGTCTTTACCGTTATGTGGTAACGGTATGGACAAATGTCGAAACTATTTAAAAGTTGGTGTCGATCGTTCAACATAAACTAGGAAATCCCAAGCTTTGCTGGTTTATATATGGAAACTGGTCAAGAAAAGCTTCATGGTGGGGCATCCCAAATAGAAATCTTTTGTGGTCATGAAAGTGACAAATGTCTTTACCGTTATTTGCCCCTTTCTGCGAAAATGACCCATTCGGCAAAAAAATATGGATGTTGACATTGACATGTAGATGGGAACGAGTCATTTTGGGGTCATTCGGCAAAAAAACATGGCCGCTGGTGGCCATTTTAGAATTTACTCTTTGTATCACTAAATCCTTTGGCACACCCTACAGACCACGTCCCTGATCCGATCATTATGAAACTTGTCATGAATGTTGATATTGACATTGTAGATGTGAACGAGTAATTTTGGGGTCGTTCAGCCAAAAAACAATTTGATTTTATTCTTTGCATGACTAAATCCTTTGGCACGGGCTACAGGTCGTACCTTTGGTCGGATCATCATGAAATATGTCATGGCTGTTGACATTGACACGTAGATGGGAACGAGTCATTTTGGGGTCATTCGGCAAAAAAACATGGCCGCCAGCGGCCATCTTGGATTTCAAAATTCAATCCATTAGCCCGGGCTACAGGTCGTACTGTTCTTCTGATCATCATGAAATTTGTCATGGGTGTTACTATTGACATGTAGATGGGAACGAGTTATTGGCCACCAGCAGCCATCTTGGATTTTACTCTTTGCATGACTAAATCCTTTGGCACGGGCTACAGGTCGTACCTTTGGTCGGATCATCATGAAATTTGTCTTGGATGTTGACAATGACATGTAGATGGGAACGAGTCATTTTGGGGTCATTCGGCCAAAAAACATGGCCACCAGCAGCCATCTTGGATTTTACTCTTTGCATGACTAAATCCTTTGGCATGGGCTACAGGTCCTACCTTTGGTCGGATCATTATGAAATTTGTCACGGCTGTTGACATTGACATGTAGATGGGAACGAGTCATTTTAGGGTCATTCGGCAAAACAATTTGGCCGCCAGTGGCCATCTTGGATTTCAAAATTCAATCCATAAGCGGCTACAGGTCGTACTGTTCATCTGATCATCATGAAATTTGTCATTGATGTTAATATTGACATGTAGATGGGAACGAGTAAATTTGGGGTCGTTCGACCAAAAAACATGTCCGCCAGCAGCCATCTTGGATTTTACTCTTTGCATGACCAAATCCTTTGACATGGGCTACAGGTCGTACATGTAGCTTTGGTCGGGTCATCAATCATCATGAAATTTGTCATGGATGTTAACACTGACCTGTAGATGGGAACGAGTCATTTTAGGGTCATTTGGCCAAAAAACATGGCCGCCAGCAGCCATCTTGGATTTTACTCTTTGCATAACTAGGCCTTTCAACTTTCCACATTCCATTGACTGTAACACATGAAATTATTCCCTTTCCATGTTGAGCTACAGTGTCATTGACACTTTCATTATGTTGTAGAATGTATGTTCTATAAGTTTAGCAAAGAGCAGTTAAGTTTATTTCAGATAAAATATATTTTGTTCTAAACAATCCATACCAGTATTTTTAGGAGAAAAATATAAATTACAAATTTTTGTCCATGCATGTCCACACATTTCATTGCGATAACTTCTAAACAAAAAGGGCTAGGACTATGCATTTGCATTAAAAAAACTGGCACACAGTCTATGCTACATCTATAACCTGAACTAATCCTCAATTTGCAAGTCTCAACCGTTTATTGGAGATATTTGATAATGTTTCGCCTACCCCATAATTTGTGATTATTCGAGTATTTAAAAAAACTCCCACACATCCACAGTAATAATGGTGTTCTATAGAGTGTCAGAACAACCCTGAACTTTTATTATGTATTAATTATTTTGCTGCTTGTTTCTAAAATCACACCGCAGTATATCATATTACCGATTATTTCCATATACAATGTACCTGTACATTGTATGTTCAGTTGCTAAAGGAACCAGAGCAAATCTTGTCGCTCGCTATCTGAATATGACTGGCAAATCGATGTTGTACACAAGGCATATAATACATAGACAAAACCGCACAGCATTTGAATGTTACACTACATGTATGAATTTGTTGTGGCCACTTTTACAACGAAAGCTGTCAGAAATAAAAATTGACTACACCAAATGAAACAATTAAATTGGCAGTAAGATGGGGTTTTAGCTTCAAAATATTCATTCAAAGCGCTACTATACAGGGACTTCATTGTACCGATTAAAATCTAAACCTACAGTAACAGTGATGGTATTGATTGTATTTGGTATACCAAAATACCCCCAGCACTACCTGTGTTACATACCAACTGCAGTACAGACTACAGATACATCATACAGATACTGTACAAATTTATATCAGGTCAAGATCACGACCCAGGGTACTAGTAATTAAACCATAGACTGGATGCTTCATGCAGGTCAATGTCTTTAGTAGACTTTACTTGGAAATGCTATCGACGAGAGACTGGTCGAGACCACCATTTCTTTTCATGGGAGTAATTCCTATGAGAGGCATTTTCATGTACATGTCAATTAGGAGAGTCATTCTAAATTAGTCACTGTGTACTATATGCAACTATAATTGATTATAGGCCAATTTCAAATAATCAGCCATGGAATCTGATGGTTGCATCACCCCTAACCCAGTCTGGCTCATGTTAAAATTTGGCTATGGTATTATATGTACACAGGTATGGTGTGTGTATTCCAGTAGCCTGATTTGCTCACAAACATGAAAATCGAGCCATATCACTTATCAGTATGGTACCGGTGTATCATCAGTTTTTAATATGACAAATCAAGCATGCATGTAAATATTTTTGTCACAAAATTTTGTATTTGTTGTAAATTGAGAATGTCGATATGAGAATATTCACCAGTTTTCATCAGGAAATAATTTTGGAAGCGAAAATTCATAAAGCTCCATTTGATCAATGGAAATCAATGCCACTCCACAACAAGTTACAATTTCTGAAGAAGCTCTATAGATGCACTCTTTCTAAGTGAAATCCAGGCAACACCTTTATGGTATGTTAGCAAAGCCCACAAAATCTTTATCTGGCATTCTGCAAGCTAATCTGTTTTTTCCAGAAGATAAATCTGCTGTTCAATGAATAAATATTTATGACTTTCTATCTTCATTCACAGAGGGTACACTGGCCATGGAGAAGAGATTAGCAGCAGAAAACAAATCAGCAAGAATGGTTTGTATATGCTACAAGAAAAGGAAAACCTTGCTGTATAAGTACGGCAGAGGCCTGTGGACTTTACCATAACGTTACATTTACTGTAATGATGGTACAATAATGCTATAGACCCTGATAGGCAACATGAAAATAAGTTGTGGAAATCATACTAAATCCCATTTGAGTGCTTATTAATAAACCAACATGGCAAAATTTGGTTATATGCAGCTTTATTACAACAAAATAAATGTTGATTTTGGGTTCCGAACACCCAAGTTTACTGGAGTAATACATGTACCCGGCATGTAAATTTTTCCACTGGGTGCAATTTGAAACAAAGCAAGTATTAATACCTCTTCATGGTGCTTATTTGCATACATGTATACTGTGCTAGTCCAAGTTTCCTTCAAAGTAAACCAGCTAGTGAAATCAGTTGGGATAATACTGGTTTACGTCGAAATACGGTTACCTTACTCTTCTACAGTTAATCACATATGTGACCCGCCATATCAAATCCAGTTGTAAGTCAGGATTTTTTCTACCCTGTGCCAATGCTATATGTTATTAATTGGTTGTTTCCATATTGGCCGAGTTATGAGGCCGAGGTCTGTCATATTGGCCTGAGGCCGCAGGCCGAAGGCTAATACGACATACCGAGGCCTCATAACTCGGTCAATGTGGAAACAACCAATTAATAAGTATTTTATTAATTAGCAACATTGGCAATTGTTATTTCACAGGCTGAATATATTCACATAGATATACACCATTGTCCGCTTTATTAAATTAACAATTATTCCTGCAATTTTTATTCTTGTGAACTTTGTGAATAACTTGAAGCGATTTCACAGTACAGTCTGTTTCCACTGGGAATGCTATTGATACGGATAGTAGTTCATCCACGTATATCTACTCCCAAAAAAAAAAAAACAGTGACAGTCTGTAATTCATCCGAAAGCAACTGTAATCTATCTTCCGTCGACCCAATATTCTTTGCCGATCGAGCTAATTACGTATGACGTCATTTACGTTACCTTGACTTATTGGCCGCATTTTCTACTTATTGGCCGACTTTTTGTTACTTATTGGCCGACTTTTTGTTACTTATGATGCGGGCAGCGTTCTACTTATTGCGGCCGATAACATGTAGCTAATTAATAAATTCTCTTATATATGCGAGTCGACCATAGGTCATATATAAGAGAATGCATTGGCCTAACACTTTTTTACAATTTTAATAATTTTTTCTTGTATTCTTTAACAATTTTATAATTTCACCCATACAGAGCCCCAGACAAACATGAGCAGACCACACTCTTCTATATGCTTCTATATATGTGTGGGGCTCCCTGCAGGGTAATGGATGTTTTTTATGTTATGTCCTAAAAATTGTAAGAAACATTTATTTAAAAAAAATGATAAAAAATTGTTAGGCCAATGCATTCTCTTATATATGCGAGGCGACCTATGGTTGACTCGCATATATAAGAGAATGCATTGGCACAGGGTAAAAAAAATCCTGACTTACGACTGGATTTGATATGGCGGGTCACATATGGTCATCTAAAATGTCACAATTGTAACAGTAAATCGGTTGTTCCATAGAAGACATAATATTTGTTCTGAACCTGACAGTTGTCAATTGAAAGTGGTAATTTAATGTGAAAAATATATTTTATCACAATGCTTACTATATTTCTTAGATACAGCTACATGTATGTTCAAATTAATTAATGCCTTTAATGAGGTTGTAGGCCGGTAATGACTGCAGTCATACCTCCAGTCAACCATGGTCAAGTGGTATCACCGCGAATGTTAGCAGTTGACATGTGGTATCTGCCGGTAACCAAGTAAATTACTGCCGCATTATTTTGTTTGCAACCACCATACACCACATTAATCTTTCCCATGACCACTATTCACTCAGTTCATTTTTTCGTGAGCAACGTGCACCACATTAATTCTTTTCCCACAAACGTAGCCAACAGAGATAGAAATATTTGACTCTATCCATGATTACTTATTGATGTCATAAAACAGTTTGATGTCATTTACAATCATGAGGGCAAACAATTTTTCATATCCAACCATATCAAATTGGTATTATATAGGAAAATGTTATTTCTATAATAATATTTTGTTTGCCCTAAACGTGCATTATAAATCATATTTCCCCCATCCTAAGCGAGATCGTATCGTAACATTTGGGCAACTGAGTGTCAACTTCCTATTTATTTTATCAGTCATGTGACGATGAAAAATATTTATAAACCTAATTTGTTTTATGTCAACTAAACACATTATCAATTTTAATCAATTATATAGAATATTTATTATATATAGGTTTTTTTTACAGCAATGAAAATAAAACTTAGTACAAACTTCGAGAACGTGGTCCAGTACTGCGGTAATACCGGTGGTCAACCTCATTAAGGAGGGTCAATTAATAAGAGCATAGCTGTAATTTTAAAATAATACGAAGTCATTTTACCTCACAAAGTGACTGGCATGCAGTAAACATGAACAATGTGTTGTTACTCTTAATTACATGTTGTGTTCTGTGCATAATAATAAATTCAACATAAAAGTTTGATTATAATACATCATTATGACTGTAAGATATCACTCTTACAGATAAATATAACAATATGTGTTGATTTGTATGATAAATTTTATTAAAACAGATGAAAAATCCCACCACTGGATCTTGACGGTAACCCGCTATAGAAAGGTATAGGCAGGATTTTTCGACGTAAAGCAGTACCTATCCCTACCAATTTCACTAGCTGCTTTACATCAAAGGAAACTTGGACTTACACTGTACATGTATGGTAAGGTACAGTAATGCTCTAATTAATCGACCTCTTAACCAAAGCAGAATTATGGGTAACTTTTCAGGATTTAGTCGGAAATATGGCTTGTTGCCATTCATCGGAAAGCTCTCCCCGAGAGCTTTCCGATGAATGGCAACAAGCCATATTTCCGACTAAATCCTGAAAAGTTACCCATAATTCTGCTTTGGTTAAGAGGTCAATTAATTAGAGCATTACTGTATACATGTATGTTACCTTCACTGTATTTGAGTTTGCAATGTCACTAACAAAACTATTGCAGCCATAAGTATTGTGATGGTTTTATAAATCAAAACATCTTTTCATATTGCAGAAATACATACGAGACCAATTTCCTACATCTGAGTCAGAGATCAGTGCAGCATTGGAGATACAGAGAAGATGGCGGGGTTACAAAACAAGGTTAGCTGGTCAAGCCTGAATATACTAGTAGCATCAGACATTTGCAGAATGAGTTCCCCAGAGGGTGAATTTAGTGATGCTCTTCAGCACAGTGGGATAGCATCACAAAATCCACCCTATGGGAACCTCATTCTGCTTAGGCCCTCAACTGCCATGGTAGCTAGACCTAGGATCAGATTTAAGTTCCCCAGTTGAAGTTGGTGATGTTCACCCAATAGTCACCTCGATTATGCATTTTATCCTCTGCAAATTAGGGGATATACAAACTTCCCAGATGGGAATTCATAACTAAAAACAATGTTAATTTGAGACTATAGATACTTCCTGGAAGATGAGGCCTAAGCAGAATGATGTCTCCAGAGGGTGAATTTGGTGATGCTATCCTGCTTTGCAGGATATCATCACTAAATTCACCCTCTAGGGACCTCATTCTGTGAATGGCTTGGCTGGTTGTTGCAGAAATTCATGATTTTTCTCGCTATTTAATATGGATTTTAGCGTCCAAGCTGAAAATAGCTGATCACTATTGCCAAGGTATGGGTTAAACATCTGCTGATCGTGCTTGGCCTCTTGTTACATTGTTGTCCAAATGTTAATAGATTACCAGTTTGGTAAAGAGTTATTTATATGTGGAGCATCTCCAAATTCTAGGTGTGTCCTGTACCAAACAGTGAGTCCAAAAACATCAAAGACCGCTCTATATGGTGGCAGCATGCATGTGATAACGAGACTTGATGACTTTGACGCAATTGATTATGGTGCAGAGGATGATCAGGGCGGAACAATTCATGAGGAGTACAATGTAAGATTAATTTTATGGTTGTTATGGTCAAATGTACATAACACACATCATGCTTTAACACTTTCATGACTGGAGGAGCTTACTGAAATTTTGCAAAAATCCTTTGCCAAAGCATTCTCTTTGTATATATGCGAGTCTCCCATAGGGAACCCTGCATATATAAGAGAATACATTGGCCTAACAATATTTACCTTGACTTTGTAAGCCAGTGCATTCTCTTATATATGCGGGGCTCCCTATGGGAGACGACTCGCATATATAAGAGAATGCACTGGCAAAGGTATTTAATGCTGCACCAGCACAGATCCTGTCATGAAAGGGTTAATGATGATGCTCCAAATATGATATACCTGGTTAGTGTAATTTATCAAAACTGAGTAAAAACCTTTTGATTGACACATCTGGCTATAGAGACCTAAAGGTCTCTTTTAAATAAGGTCACATTTAAATTCAAAATTGTGAATCAGAAGTACTTGTCACTATTTTCAAGTAGTGTAAGAAACCCTCGGCCTCATGTGTTGGAAAATTATTGCTGATATAAATTAAAGGCCCATACAAAACAATGTTTGAGCCTTCTGATTATTGCAATATGAAGCCATTAATATTTAGACGTTATTACTTCACAGGCTGCAATCGATACAATCTCCGAAGTTTGGTTTGGCGTTATTATCATCTGGTTCGATAGCACAAAATATGCCATTTTCAAAATGTCTTGTTCTCTTTCTCAAGAACGGACAAGTTACTAAATCAAATATCAAGTCCGATAACTGTTATCTTCCACATATAAACAAGATAATCGACAGAAAACTTGGAAAGTTTTTTCTGATTGTATTTTTGATAGCATGCACTCAATTTACAACAAATATTAAACACAAAATGAAGCCCATGGAACAACTTTGAATGAAATAGATGTTGTATGGTTTTATTATCGGATTTTGTTGTCCTTTGGTATGGTAATGGCTCGCTCCACAAGGATACCCATATACTGCGACTTTCGTCCATTTATATTTATCAGATTTACACCCCTTGTTTTACTTTGAAAATTGGGAATTTTCGGACCGTAGGAATGTTTCATTTTTGTAACTCAAGTGTGGATCATCAGATTTGTTTGTGCTTTGGTAGAGTGATAGGTCAGCTTGGGAGAAAAAAAATACCCAAATACTACAGGTTTTGTCCATTCATTCTTACCAGATTTACATGTACATGTATGGCCCTTGTTGGAATTAGAAATTTGTGAACTTTGTGTCAGTACAAACATAAAAACATTTCACTTTGTAACTTATGTGTGGATCATCGGATTTAATTATGCTTTGGGGCAGTGATAGCCCAGCTTGGTGGAAAGGATACTCACATACTACAGGTTTTGTCATTTATTTTTACCTGAGTTACGGCCCTTGTTGGAGTTGGAAATTTGTGAATTGTATTGATCGTACGGACATTTCACCTAATGACCTTGTAACTCGAGTGTGGATCCTTGTATTTTGTTGTGCTTTGGTATGGTGCTAACTCAGTTTTGAGGAAAGGATACCCACTTATTACGGGATTCGTCCATTCATTCTAACGGAATTACGGCCCTTGCTGGACTTCAGAATTTTCACTCAGCACATTGCTGATAGGATTACTAATAGATCAGTATCGATTGAAGGATATTAACATTCAGTGGACTTTATCCATACATATTTGTCAGAGTTATTGCCCTTGTTGGACTTTCCACACATTTAGCATTGTTACTCAAGTACCAATACTGGTAGTTTTATTTTAACCCATTCATGACGGGAGCTGCATTGGTGCAGCATTAAATATTCTGTGCCAGTGCATTCTTTTATATGTAAGAGTCTTCCATAGGGAGCCTCGCATATATAAGATAATGCATTGGCACAGGGTTTTCGCAAAATTTCAGAAAGCTCCAGTCATGAAGGGGTTAATATCTTTGTTAAGATTGATTGGACACTTAAATTTAATCAAAATCACTTTTGTAAATTACATCTGAAATAACATTTTTGTTAGTTATATTCACAGATTATCATGTCATTGAACTTACAAAGAGCAACCAACCTTCTACTACTTCTATTTGTGGAATAATATGATCTTTCTAGGAAGACCAGCCGCCTACACAAGAAAGTCTTCAAGAAATTTATGAAATGTTCATGCAGCAGATGAGAGACTCTGGCGAAACAGATATAACAGGGTGAGTGATAGGTGATCCTTTAAAGAGCATCGAAAAACTCACATCATAAGAAACCAATAATAATCAGTGGTTGCTTAACCCGTTCATGACGGGAGCTGTGCTGGTGCAGCATTAAATATCCTGTGCCAGTGCATTCTCTTATATATGCCAGTGTCCCATAGGGAGCCTCGCATATATAAGAGAATGCACTGGTTTACAAAGTCAAGGTAAATATTGCTAGACCAATGGATTCCCTTATACATGTGAGGCTCTCTATGGGAGATATATATAAGATAATGCATTGGCACAGGGTTTTCTCAAATTTCAGGAAGCTCCAGTCATGTGAGGGTTAAACTAAAGTTATCTTAATGCCCAGGTCCCTGAGGCTTCATTATGTAGTGTGTTTTAATTGTATCATTAAGTGGGTGTCTGAGAAGGCGACACATCTGATGGCAGGGTCAGCGAAAATCACACCTACAATATGTAGGTTCCCAGAGGGTGAATTTAGTGACAATATCCCTCACGGCGGACTAGAGTCACCAAATTCACCCTCTGGGAACCTCATTCTGCTGCGGCCTCAACTACGTTGGGAGACCTAGAATCAGATTGAAGTTCCCCATTGAAGTTGGTGATGTTCGCCCATTAGTCACCTTGATTATGCATTTTATCTTCGGCAAATCAGGGGATATAGAAACTGATCAGGAGGGAAAAAGTAACTAAAAACAATGTTAATTTGAGTCGATAGATACTTCCCAGAACTTGGCCAGAAGATGAGGCCAAAGCAGAATGAGGTCCTCAGAGGTGGAATTTGTTGATGTTAGCCCGCTGTGCTGGGTAGAATCACTATATTCACACTCTGGGGACCTCATTCTGCAAATGTCAGGCACACTATATTCAGACTTGTCCAGTGAGCAGTGTTCTGTCTGTCAACGCATCAGAATTTTTTGTTCAGGTTTGAAGAATTCTGTTCTCAGTACATGAAAGACTGGCGAGAACAAAATGACAAAGCCTCAGCCCTGACCGATTCAGACAAGAAGCCAGCCCGGAAAATAAGGGAGTTTCCAATGGACCAGGAAGAGGCAGCCAGTATGATTCAGAGGACATGGAGGCGACATATTGTGAGTCTTGATTGATAATCTGTGTCTTTATACAGAGAATGGCTTCCAGTTATCTTTGCAGACCTTTAACCCTTTCTATATTAAATAGAAATATGGCTTGTTGCCATTCATCGGAAAGTTCTCACAGCTTTCCGATGAATGGCAACAAGCCATATTTCCGACTAAATCCTGAAAAATTACCCATAATTATGCTGTGGTTAAGGAGTCGATTAATTAGGGCATTACTGTACTTTATTCAGCAACGTATATCAACAATAATTATTGTAAACAAAATATTATTATTATTTTTTTAACATATCCAAATATACATTACAGGGAGGTTGCATGACCATACGGTCTTCTTCCTGCTTCCTCCCAATGGAAATTATAAATTCTTTTCTGACTCCAGCTCCTTGACCAATCTATTATATGTTTGTTGGAGATCTTTCATAATCACATATCATAACGTATGTTGACATAGACATCATTTACAATAAATATGCTTTAATGGACTTAATGGAGATTGTTAATCTACATTAAGATTAATATTAATCAAGGCTAAGGTTAATCCTAAATACTCTTTAGCGAGTAGTTTCCTTAGGAAATGATCAGATTATTATCTGAACATTTCCCGCCGCTGAATAATAATCATTCTGCTCAGATTGAATTATCTGTTTTTTTTATGTCAATTGTCTGCTTTTATTAAATGAACACCCTCCAGTAATACACCATTCCAATGTATACATTTATAACCGAATGGGAGAATCCATTTAGTACAGAAAGAGTTAAATTCCCCTAAATTCAAGCAGGAAGAGTGTGTGCCCGAAATTGTGCCAAAATTAGAGCAGATGAGGACATTCCTTCTTCATGTACATGTACATATAAATGTGAAACTTTTGAAATGGGCAGAAGAAAAATCATTTCATAAGGTTTCTTGAAGCAGCAATTGAGCCCTCAGAAGTGAAGAAATTGCTTTTGATGTCAAATTTCAAAAGTGTCTTACATTGGGCCAAACCATGGTGGATCCATGGCCCATCGCAGTGTGTCCATATTAAGGGAAGTTCTAGACATGCATGTTTGATTCAAACAATGTGTGAAATTTAATAGTTTTAACCTGAAACTTTGGTAATACTTCTACAAACATGCCAGAGAAAGTGAAGTCCTTATTAAATGTTCTGTTTCATTATACTTCCGTTGAATGATAAGTATTCTGCATTTTTAACTCAACTTTGGCTTACCCTACACTGGCCTACAGGCGACATCCCTCATCCGATCATCACCAAACTTCTTATGGATCTTCGAGGTGACCTCTAGATGGGAGCTATCAATTTTTGTTAAAAAACATGGCCGCCATTTTTTTAAGGACGACCAGCTGGGCTGCACGCATGCACTGGTCGTCCTTATACTAAGTTCGCTTTTCAAAATGGGCACCGCCATCTTGAATTTGAGGCGCCGCCATCTTGGAAACGTCATTGCATTAAATTAAAACTACAAAATGTTACTTTTCATATAGCTAACATCACAGTATTCATTGCGTGAAGACATTACATGGTTTATACTTTAAACAATAATCATTACTTAAATCATAAATATTTCCGACCTGACTCGGGTTTCTCTGCCATTCAGAAAATGACGGAAATTACGTAAAGCTGCACATTTTCATTAGCCACATCGCGAAAACAACATGACTCATCTCGTCAATATCTAAAATGTTTGTCATATCACTAAATAAACTTTTATTTAGTTTATTAAATTAGTAAAAGCATTTTCACGTAAACTGTTAGGTTACGTCATATGTTGTATCCAAAGCGACGTCAAATTGGCACGTGCATTTCCCCGCGAAAGTTATTGACGTTTTGACAACGACATAGCACATGTACAAAGCAAATCGCATTGCTAACATTCCAGAGGATTGTGTCCCATAATATTTTTCTAAATAAATTCTATCTGATTTTAACTAAGAACACGAGGACCACTGTGCCATGGCAATATACGCTAGAGAAATGCACATATGGTTGCCATTTTAATTCAACAAATAATATGCATATATAATACCATGACTATATACATTGGGCCAACGTTGGCAAATTGTCAGCATGGTTGACATTACGTTTGGTTGGGTTAACGTTGTTTCATAGTTCATGGCTCCCGTGGATTGAATGAAAATTACTCAATTCTGGTATAAATGTAGCTGCATGCAATTGTAATCAAACTGATCAAATCCCAGTCGACATAAATTTCGACTCAGTATATCATATAAATTCATCTGAGTCGAACAGGACTGGCCGGAAAGCTATTTCCAGCCTGGGGATATACCAGGAAATTCCTTGTTTTGATTGGAAGCGGTACCAGAAACCGCTAACCCCGATTGGCTATAACCGATAACAGCTGTGCGTGTCCCGTAAAAATAGCTCAGGTGTCATCTGTATACGGCGAACGCAATAGTCGTTTAACTCGGTCATGTGGCACTGATTTAAAGTTTTTTTTAATAGTCGTATTGATTTTGACCAGCTGCTTTATTAACGAAAAACACTTTTGACAAATGGCATGATTCTGATCGGCGGCGAAATAACCGATGCCGATATTCAGTGTTCTGTAAATCTCTGCCTCTCAGAACATTCCAATACAACCGCATAAATTATTCCTTATTTGGAATGTCTGTGACATCAGTATGACGTCACGATATTGGGGGAAGCCCATTGTTCTGGAAATGGGTTTTTACACGAATTCGTGTCAAGTAATATTATAATTATTACAGAGATGTTTATGTCGACTGATCAAATCCCAACCTAAATCATTATAGGATTTGTAGGAACAACCAAAAACATGTTCTTGGAAATTGAATGTTCTTCCTTAGTTATATTCTAATGATTTGGGTTGTGATTTGAAACAAACAAACAACCCAACCATGCAAGGGTGGGGGAGGGTGGGTACAGGGAGCTCTGTGGTCCAGTGCTTAGCGCGTTGGACTTGTCTTGCTGTCAACACAGCGAGGCGAGTTCGCGGCTGGCTGGTGGTCTATTGTGAGTTTCCATACAACAGTGGCTTGGCCGCTTTGAGCGATGTGCAATTGTTGGATTGTACACTGTTTGAATCTTGCGCCAAGTTGTGACCCTTGAGCAAGGTCGCTAGTACTGTGTCTGCTTTGCACCACCCATGCGTTACAAGGGTACCTGATAATGAGCAGTGAAAGATCTTGTCAGTATGCTAGCCATATTGTATCTTGGCATACTCCCGGCTGTACCTCCCCCTGTCCCCAGGGAGCAGTAGATGGTTACTGAATGTTCAGGCTCATCAGGGTAATAATTGTAAAAAACATTGAGCGCTTTGGGCCTCATGGGAAAGGCGCTTTACAAATGCTATACATTATTATTACAACTCAAATTTCATCCAAATTGAGAAAGGGCATATGGGCCAGTCGAAAAAAATGGCCCCAGGGAGCCATGAAAGGGTGAAAGATGTGGGTGCAATATTAAAATTCAGAGGTAGACCCCATCCCCCTACCACAATCATTCAACTTCATGTACGCAATTGGTTACTATAATAAATATTTATAGTTAATTAAATCTTGACGTTCATATAAGTCAACACATTGAGTTCTGAGTAGTGCAGGTTGTGACTGCATGGTCGTCCTTTTTTACATGGATATATTTCAATGGCATAATTTCTTGTTGGATTTAAAATTTGAATCCATCGGCACACCCTGCATTTTTGGAGAAATGTTTTACAGACATGTTTGGGATCACCTTTAGATGGGAGCTATCAAATTTTATTGATTATCAATGAAAAACATAGCCATCTTGAAATTCCCTTTGCATGACTAAATCCTCAGGCTCCACCTACAGGCAACATCCCTCATTCGGTCATCACCAAACTTCAAAACAATCTTCGGGGTGACCTCTAGATGGGAACCGACAACACGGTCACCAGTTGCCATTCTTGGATTTTACTCTTCTTATGACAAAATACCTTTGGTACACCCTACATGCCACATCCCTCATCCCACATCTGAGCATCATATGGTTCTTTGGGGTGACCTCTAGATGGCAGCTGTCCAATTTTTTCAAAAAAAAAGTTTAAATCACGGCCGTCTGGCACCTTCAGACATCTTGGTTTTCAAATTTGAATCCATCGGTACACCCTGCAGCCCACATTTATTGGAGAAATGTTTGAAATGAAAATAATTTCATTGACACAATAATCCATTTACTGAAACTTTTTGACTTTACATTCTGTTGATTGCTCAGCATAAAATTAATAATGCCTCCCCTAGTTGAGCTACAGGGTCATTGACACTTTCCTTTATTAACCTTTCATGCCACTATGTTTACATTACCATATACTTATCACTTATATTTTCAGCATCATGTAATATTTAAAAGTGATCAATAATTTGGATGACAGTAAACTGAGGATCAGGGGACCTCAAATATTTTCCAATAATTCACTCATGCATTATTCCTTGATTTTGTAGCTATTTAGTGCTGAATTAAGCCATTAACCAAATGAAAATCATTAAAAAAATAAAATGTCTACAAATTTATGGAAAAACAATTACTTTCTGATCCAAAGAAGTCAACTGATTCCATGGTAAATATTGAGGTCACTGATTCTGTAAGTATACCATCCATGTTGATATTAGTATAAACAATATCTTATTATCAATAACAAGTTTGTACATACATATATCATTTAACATACAACACATACATTACAAAATGTTAACACGTGTGTCCCAGCATATATACTAGATGAGAAAGGGATCTGACTGTAAGCTGTGTCAGCTTATATTTGTCATCTCCCCATGGGATATTCACATGGGTGATAACTGGTTTATCATTAATATGTAATTGAGTTATGTTTTAACTGCCAATTATTAATGGATATATATAGCTACCTGCCTGTCCACACCCTCAGTGCTTGTACGGTTTCCCCACCAAGATGTTTAAGATGACAAGTGTTGATATCTGTAAAAGGTAATTCAAACCACCAAGAATTTGATCTGTGGCATAAGGCAATATAATTTCAGGATAATTTGCCTCGCCATTTGCCTCTCAAAAACCTTCATGGGGGGTATTGTTGAAAAATTTGTAGAAATTGTAGGTGATGATGGGTTTGGCTTTGTTTGTTATGATGGATGTAAAGTAAACAGAGTACTAATGTGTTTTTTTTCCTTCAGGATATGCAGGTCTACAAATATTACAAGGAGCTGATAAATTTTAGGAACAGAGGTGATCCTAGTCTCATGCTGAAGTGTATTAATCCAAACGAATCTAAATTGTTGGATGCAGCGTCAGGAATTCATGTCAAATTCAGACTTGCTGGTGTTAGTATTTATAATAGTGTGTTCCAATTTATATAGCCCTTAACCCTTTCATGACGAGAGCTCCGCTGGTGCAGCATTAAAGATCCTGTGCCAGTGCATTCTCTTATATATGCGAGTCTCCCATAAGGCCTCTTGTTTTTGATTTAGTGGTTTACGGATCCGCCGACCCCTTTAAAATACGTCCGCTCAAAAAAAAAAAACCCGATTATAATTTTTTTGTTTATTATTTCCTCCGACTATAAAAAATAAATAATTTCTCCGATCATCATACTTTTCATATCAGTTTTTGATTGGGCAAACTCATCCCCTGATCTCGGCGAGTCATTCCCGTACAATTAGTACAGTATTTAATCGATACTGGGTAGCTTTTGTAATAGTCGCGCTCTTCATGGTGACGGCGTTTCCAAATTTCGTGATATGATTTATCACTACGACCGTCATGGAGAGTGCGACGAAAATCAGTATTAACCTAATATTGATGTAAATGCTCGATGCCAACAAGAAAAAAAATGCTTATAACAATCTTCCACCTAAAAGGTACATGTCCAGTTATACTTTTGTAAAAATCTGCACTTTTAAATCGATTGGAATTTGGAGTTATGTCCCATGTATTTCATCTTCCAAACCCGGAAGTGTAAACAGGTGTCATCAATTTATCGGACATTTGTCGGCTTTATACATTTATTGGTCACGAATACCTTCAGTTTTCAAACGCTGGTCGGAGATGCAAACCGGTATACTGCAGATTTATGGTACTATTAAATTTTAAATCCGTTTGTTGATTATTTGGGTGTCCTGTTAAAAAATTGTTTAGAATTATTTTGACCATGGAGTAAACTAGAAGTTTTTGTGAACTTGGGTGCAGCCATGGGGTGAAGTTAATTTGGTGTGGGGGGGGGGGGGGGGGGGGTGAAGTAAAACATACTAATTGGGGTGGGAGTTGAAGGAGCAATGGGGAGGCATCATCACATGATGAACTATGTCCACACACATGATTTTTGTAAAATTGTCCTACCCATTTAAAGGGGCTGACAGGCTTCCTGTGATGTCATTCTTTGATATACTCTCATGTCCCGAATAATCGTACGGGGTGGAAAATGCTATGATTTATAATAATCGTAGGGGTCGGAATAATAGAACGGGTGGAAATGTTTGGGAAACTGGGAGCAGAAATGTGTTTCCATGTTGGGAAAACGGCCGAAAACACACCAACGTTGACCCGATCACATATATGTTGCGCTGGGATTGAGAAGGGCGGTGTCTTGGCACAAATTTACATGTTATTCTTCCACGTAATGCACACTTTTATGTGAGCATTCCAATAAATCAGAAATGTTTCATTAAATGTAATAATCGTAGGGCCCAAATAAGAATCGTACAGGGTGGACTTTCACTTTAAAAATAATAATCGTACAGGTACATTTATTTGGGTCACTAGAGTAATATATGGATGGAAAGCCGTGACTTTAATACTGTCAGATGCAATATATCTGGAGCAGTATATACTCAATATTAAAACATTCTCAAATCTTTATTTTTTTGAATTATTCGGAATATTGACACCAAATATTGTGTTTTTTCCCAAGTATAATGTATTATCTTCATTCTGGAAGCCCCCCTGACAGAAGTGCTGACATACATGTTTACGAACCTAAAAAAAAAAAAATGGATATTGCCATTTTATTTTTTATTTTTTTTCGTCCGACCCGACTGAACCAATGGGCAAAAATTCCGTAAACCACTTTATCAAAAATAAAAGGCCTAAGGAGCCTCACATATATAAGAGAATGCACTGGCATACAAGGTCAAGGTAAATATTGTTAGGCCAATATATTCTCGTATATATGCGAGGCACCCAACGGAGACTCGCATATATAAGATAATCCATTGGCACAGGGTTTTCGCAAAATTTCAGGAAGCTTCAGTCATGGATGGGTTAAAGATGCCCTATCTCTTCTTGATACCACTTCCAACAACAACAACATTTCTAGGAATATTTATTTTGTAGCCACCTTAGCACTGCTGTTCCCAAATAATCACACAAGAAACATCTGATGTTTACAAATATTTCTCTTAAGTGTTTTAAAAGATCAATATGTTGTAATGTTCTAAAAATAGCTACATTTTAAGTCTCGGTTCATAGAAAATAATTGGAGAAAAAACTCATTTCCTAATGACAATGCTACTGTTGAGTGGTTTCACTGACTCAAAATTATCATTTTGCACCCCTAAATCTATACAGAAAGTTTAGGGAAGAGATATACCATCTTTAGCCAATTACATGATATAGACACAAGACACTTTCAAAAATTACGCTCTTGTCCTAGTCATTTGTGCAAGCCAACTCATAAACCAGCTCCATAAGCGAGGTTCAGTGTCTAAAGATTCATTCCCCATTGCTTGCGGTGAACTAACGAGAACCAGAAGCTATTGCCTCTCTTCATTTCTTACTATAATTACATTTAGACTTGCTAAGGCCATGCAAAATGAAGTTTCCCCATCTCAGGCTCGCGTGCATGGTCCCAAAACCCTGCTTGTGCAATCTTTCTATTCCCATTTAATATGATGAGGGAATTTTAATGGGTATGAAATAATTGCGATACATTTTTTTTATACAAACATGTGCATAAGTGAGAACAGGCATCCAAATTAAATTTGACCCCATCCCCAATATTTTAATACATAGGATTATACTTATACATATAGGGTTTAATTTTTGATTTGGGGAAATGCGGAAGTGAGATCATAATGACCCATTTCAGATTTGCGATTCATTACAGTAGTTTGTAACTATTTTCAAATGTGTTGAAAACGTGAGGAGTGGTGACTGCCATCTCAGTCCAAATATTTGTCATAGATACTTGATATATCATGCGGAATCTATCAGCAAACGTTTTATGGATATCTGTTGACCACTGGCATCTGAAATTTGGCCGGAGCTAGCCAATGCGGAGATGGAATGCTTCGTTTGTGTGTTCAGCAGAAATAAAAAAATTGTCAAAGAAACAAGAAATTGACTTTTCACAGACTAATGTTTGTATTTATCGTTGTGTTGTATAGTCATCGTCTGTAGACTGTAGTGATTTCTGGCTCATCTGTAGCCATAGGGAGAATCCATCAGCTATGAAGTAATTGCAATTTGTATAATTTTGTGATGACATAATTCATATAGCATTCACTTTTGCCTGGATATATACTTATTTTAACAATTTTAGAGTTAATTACTATTGAAATGAAAGAGATGTACTTATATAGTTATGACTTTATTTTTAGGAACGTTTTCCTCCTAATATATACTACAAGATTTATACTCATCGTCCAGTGGTGGATATGTGTGCAAACAGTCCCAAAGATTACACAAAAGCATCAGCTAAGCTCAAGATGGGGAAGGGAATACATAATACCACCGGGCCAAGGATACAAGATGGTATGTACATATTTTGAAGGGACACAAGGCACTCGTGGTGGTAAATTTTCAAAAATTATAAAAGTCTGTAAAAACATCACCACCAAAAAGCACATAGAGAAATAGATCATCTTTGTTCTTATATTAATTATTGATAGCCTTCCAATAAAGAAATTTTGCCTGTTGAAACCATTGTTGTGTAAACAAAACAATTACATTGATTTGTAAACAATATTGTTAATCACCGTAGTGAGTTTAAATGTAATATTTTAGTCTAAATTTAATATGTTTTAAATGGATTTAAATTCTTTTAACTTTTCCAATGTTCACCGTCGAGTTTTGATTAAACCTGGGTATTTTATTGGTCTAATTGGACTTTGATCGATAATGTCATCATAACAGAATGCTTATACGTAACAATGGTTCTCTTATGTAAAATCTCATTGGATTATTAATAATGAAAATAAGAACAAACACTATCTGTCTTACATGTACAGTAATGCCCTAATTAATCGACTCCATAACCACAGCAGAATTATGGGTAACTTTTCAGGATTTAGTCGGAAATATGGCTTGTTGCCATTCATCGGAAAGCTCCGAGAGCTTTCCGATGAATGGCAACAAGCCATATTTCCGACTAAATCCTGAAAAGTTACCCATAATTCTGCTGTGGTTATGGAGTCGATTAATTAGGGCATTACTGTACTTGTTGTTTTTTAAACCGACTTCTATCAAATTTATGTTATTTCGCATGAACTGTTGTTGTTGTTGTTGTTGTTGTTGTTGTTGTTGTTGTTGTTGTTGGAAGTGGCATCAAGAAGAGATAGACCATCTTTAACCCCTTCCATGACTGGAGCTTCCTGAAATTTTGCGAAAACCCTGTGCCAATGCATTATCTTATATAATCTAGTCTCCGTATGGTGCCTCGAATATATACGAGAATACATTGGCCTAACAATATTTACCTTGACCTTGTAAGCCAGTGCATTCTCTTTTAAAGGTATATTCATAGATTTGTTTATCAAACTTGGCAGCACACTATGTCAGTCTTTTATATGACTGAAATGGTATGACTTTTGTTGGCTGAATCAATTCCATTTGTTTACCACTGATCAACCATTCCATGACTGGAGCTTCCTGTAATTTTACGAAAACCCTGTTCCAATGCATTCTCTGTATATGCGAGTCTCCCATAGGGAGCCTCGCATATTTTTATAAGAGAATAAATTGGCCTAACAATATTTACCTTGACCTTCTAAGCCAGTGCATACTCTTATATATGCAAGGCTCCTTATGGGAGACTCGGATATATAAGAGAATGCACTGGCACAGGATCTTTAATGCTGCATCAGAGAAGTTCCCACCATGAACCTCGGGATAAAGTTTTCCAATCTAATCTTTGCAACAACTTGATATACACACTAATCTGGGTGTTAATATATTTCCTTGACAGACAGGTGCTCATGGTATCAGAGAATGGATAACAATGGGTGGCGGCTTGTGTCTGATAGATTGTTACGAAATATGTCAGATCCAGTCACGTGGGAGACGTCACATAAAAAATATGAATTTCATCATGACAAGGTTTGTGTTTACTGTCATATTACTTTATGTTCAATTTGCCTCACCCTGTTCATGAAAGTTTTAAATTTATTTAAATAACTGATGCTAACATACAATTTAATCACATCAATGTTTTAGCATTTGTATCGTGTCAGAATTTGTTATTAATCAGGTGAACAGAATGTTTATACAAACCCAGTATTACCATTCAAAATTTGCATTGCAAACTTATGACTTGTTGCCAACAAAAAGTTCAAAATAAAAAGCTGCCAGCCGTCATGCAAAATATGTAGTAATATAGACTAAGAACATGCAGAAACTTATTTAACCCTTTCATCACAGGAGCTGCGCTGGTGCAGCAGTAAAGATCATGTGCCAGTTCATTCTCTTATATTCAAGTCTCCCATAGTGAGCCTCGCAAATATAAGAGAATGCATTGGCTTACAATGTTAAGGTAAATATTGTTAGGCCAATGTACTCTCTTATATATGCGAGGCTCCCTCTGGGAGACTTGAATATATAAGAGAATGCATTGGCATATGCCTGTCTCAAAATTTCAGGAAATCCAGTTATGGAAGGTTTAACCCTTTCATGACTGGAGCTTCCTGAAATATTTAGAATACCCTGTGCCATTGCATTCTCTTATATATGAGTCTCTCAAAGGGAGCCTCACATATATAAGAGAATACATTGGTCTAACAATATTTACCTTGACCTTGTAAACCAGTGCATTCTCTTATATGTGTGAGGCTCCCAATGGGCGACTCGCATATAGAAGAGATGGACTGGCACAGGGTATTTAATGTTGCACCAGTGTAACTCCATCAAGAGTGGGAAGATCACTTATTCTTTTCTACCATCCTGGGCGCTTCGTGCCCAACCACTATCCTCTCCCATCATGAAGGGGTTAACAGATGTGCTCAAAGCATAGCTCCAAGTAAATTAACCCTTTCTGTACTAAATACTCATTGATGAATAGTTATTCCTTAGGAAATGTTCAGATAATAAGTTCTGAGCATTTCCAACCAATGAATATGAATTGTTCTGCTCTTGTATTATCTTTCATCATCTGTAATCTGCTCATATTTCATTAACATCCCTCAAGATGAATAATAGACCATTCCAAGGTATACTTATATATCTGAGTGGGAGAATCCTTTTAGTATAGAAAGGGTTAAGACTGTGGTATTTATTTTTCAGCTTCAGAGGAAGCAGGATATTGAGAAAAAGAGAAAAAAGAAAAAAATTGACTGGATGAAGAAAATGTGAGCAAATTTTATCTGAACCCTTTCTTTACTAAATACTCCTTGACCAGTAGTTTCCTTAGGATATGTTCAGATAATATATTCAACAAATGACCATACCGGTACATACACTTGGTATATCATACATCAGTGGACACCAACTGCACATAATTTTGTTTAATTCGACCACAGTGCAATATATATGTTATATATCTGCAAACGATACATAAAGTGTGAAGAGAATTGACCATGTTATCATTTGAGGGTTAAGGACTTAAGGTTTGGTCTGGAGACCTATGAACAGCCATGACCTCACGACACAAGTCACAACGTGGTGACATGCTCCTTTCATGGGGAAACATGAAATCATTACCATTATATTCATTATGTGGCCCAAGGAGGTCAAATATAACAATTTGGAATATTTTTTAGTTAATCTAAATTATCGTATTACAATCAATCCCTGTCACCGAAACTAGCCAAATTATACATAACTCGTGTTATATAACTTGTGCATATATTTCCCGAGAACAGTCCCAGTTCTGAAGTGGTTTCATTCCTGGTTCCTGTTTTTTCAATTCCCAGGCATATATTAAACTCTAAGAAAAACGTGTGTTGTGAATCTCTTGCATGTTCTGCGGCAGTATGTGGTTGAATCATATATATCATGACAGTGGTGAATTGGCTTTGTTTTAGAGAAAAAACCTATGATTAAATTTCATATCTTGTCACATTGTAATGTGTCCCAACAGAGCATCTTGTTGTTCGGAATTTTGCCAGGAAATGCCGAATTCAAGGCAAATTGTGATAGAACGAAATTACAATTATCATGTCTAAGTTGACAAAATGATACACATAGCCGAGGGGGTTTGGAGGTCATACAATTTTTTCAACTACTTTTCGCCTTAAAACATAGAGATAATCTAATTTTATCATCAAAACTGCGAGCCAGTATAGATTGTGTCTTGTAGTAAAATTAATAAATACCCGGTATATGTCAGTCGATGTCACTCCGAACATAAAATGCATGGACACATTGCATAAGCAATCACTGCCATGACAAGCTAGGCTAATCACATACAACCTGTAATAGGTAGTTGACAGGAAACAGACAGTAAATGGTGAAAATTCTATTATTCTTCTGAAAAATTCTGATTTTGTGTTTCTAGGGAAGGGTTGGTGTCTAAAAATGGTCTGAAAAAAACTTGTTAAAACAGAATATTTTTTTAGGTCGATGGGTCCCCAAAATTCCGAAAGGTAACAAGGTATCATACATGTTTGAAAAAAAAAATTCTGACACCCTGCTCATAGTACAAAATAATTTCTCCAGTGATGATTCTGATAATAAAAAAAAAAAAAAATTAAACAGACTAATAGGAAATGAATTTGAGAATACGGCATCCATAATAAGTCATACCAATAAATAATGATAAATCAACTTTTAACAGGAAATTTGGTAATAATGATGTCGACAAGGTAGCCAACTAACCATGATGTCACTACCCTATGTGATAATAAAAGACATGCAATGTGAATTGGTTAGGGAAAAATTAAACTTCAATATGGAAGCAAATGTTAAAAATATGCAAATTCAGGTTGGGAGCCCAGGATATAGAGAGTAATCAATTGTTTTTGATGATTACTTGAAATAGTTCATGAGGGGAGCCGGGTCTGGTAAAACCCGAGTGAACGGAGCGAACAAGGGTCTTACCAATAGGACCGGCTACCCAAGTGAATTATGTCACATAGTCATTGAAACCAATTGATTATTCTGTTTATTACACACATTCCACCACTAAAAGTCACTAATTCTAAAGATTATATGTGACAAAATATTCCCCGACCAGCTAATCACGTGCGTTCACCAGGGACGTAATTCACAGGTATCACTTTTAATTCACCGAGAAATCCTTATAAATCACAGCTAAGTGTGTAATAAATCATTATAATAGGACTATAAAATATTTTGCTCATAGGCAACCAAGGAAATAAATAGATAGATAAATCATAGAACGACACAAGTGTGTGAACTGTTTAACTTCATTGCACAAGTTTGTTGTGACGCGATGGTACAACGAGAGCCGGAGGTTTGAGTTGTTCCTCATGGCACGACTAACTAATTAACCAGTCCACGTCACTGTCATTCTATGTTTATTGCACACCATGGAAACTGTAGATTACAGAATACTAAAATTGATGTTGATAATACCTTACATAATTAAACAAATTAATCATAATAATAGCTGAAGACATTTTCTGTTGCAGTTGGCTTGTCAATGATGTTGTCAATGTAAAAAGTTTGTATTGTCCGATGAATATTTTTGAAACTTTCTATATTTTGCTGTATTTCGCAAAAACAAAGCAATGGGTGTGCAATAAACTGAGGAGTTGGAGCTATTTCTTGAGTTTCTTAATATTTATGAATTATCAAAAAGATTCTCACTTGTTCCTCAGGTACAAAGATGGAATGCTTAAAGCCAAAGCTGACGATAAGGAGACGATAGGCCTGATAGAGGGCGCTGCTGCAGGGATGATAGCAACAGTTGAGCAGTCTGGACCTGATGCGTTAGAGGACTGGGAAGTGGACGAGTTACTCGACTGGACAACAAGCCTCAATTTTGATGAGTAAGTACACTAAGACTAGTTAAATGGATTCTCCTACTCAGCTATCAAAGTATACATTGGAATGGTCTATTATTCATTTAGAGGGGTGTTCAGGTAATAAAATCAGGCAGGCAGAAATAATACAAGAGGAGAATTATTCATATTCATTGGTGGGAAATGTTCAGATAATAAGTTCAACAAACAACCTTATATTCTGAACATTTCCTAAGGAAACTACTCGTCAATGAGTATTTAGTATAGAAAGGCATCTAGGTCCCATAACCGATATGCTACGAGGGTGTTACATTCATAAGTGGAAATATATGCCACCATACCAAAGTACATCAATTCTAACAATCAGTGCTTGAGTTTAAAGCAAAACATGTTCTTTAACCCCACTATTGGAAGGAAAATGGGGGGTCTGTCTTTCCCAGGGTTCACGCTGGACAGAAAATTGAAAAAAAATAAATGTGGGACCATTGAGGAAATCAAAACAAAAATATAAAACAAACACACACAAAAAGATTTATTTCGAGTTAGACAAAAATGACAAATAAAAATTTGCATACATTGGAACTGCAAAAACTAAAATAGGTCCAGTCGGTAGTTAAAGGTACTCAATCCGATCAGACACTCCTAAATTACTATTTCTTTGACTTCGGGGGTAAAAAATATTTGATTCGAACCTACCCATCAAAGCTCAGAGTGATCAGATATTGATTTTTGAAGTTTATTATTTCCGTTTGACCTCATGCTTCCTCGTGTTTGTGGCCCAAAAAACAATTGAAATAGCAAACTTCAAAAATTGATATCTGATCACTCTGAGCTTTGATGGGTAGGTTCCTCGACTCGAATCAAATATTTTTTACCCAGAAGCCAAAGAAATAATAATTTAGGAGCGTCTGGTCGGATTGAGTACCTTTAATATACTAAGTGAGTATCTTTAATGTACTAAGTGGACCCTCTGATCGGATTGAGTACCTTTAATGCACTTATTTGCTGACTTTGTCTTATTTTGAAACTACAAAGCAGTAAAGTATTGTCCCTTATCATTGTGTTGATAGGTAAGC
The DNA here is from genome assembly GCA_032622095.1 of Siphonodentalium dalli. Taxonomy (NCBI): domain Eukaryota; kingdom Metazoa; phylum Mollusca; class Scaphopoda; order Gadilida; family Siphonodentaliidae; genus Siphonodentalium; species Siphonodentalium dalli. The sequence goes on along the minus strand of CP136061.1, from coordinate 237,433,628 downwards.
ATGTGTGACTTCTGATAGAATGGTTATCCATACACAGGTGAGTAACTGCTGATGACCTGTTACCCAATTCAGTATTTTATGGAGGTCTGATGATCATCAGTGCAATGATTGCTAACTATAACCAGGCCTCAAAAGATGGTGCTGGACATTTGCAGAATGAGGTCCCCAGAGGGTGTATTTAGTGATGCTACCCACACAGCTGGCTAGAATCACTAAATTCACCCTCTGGGGACCTCATTCTGCATGGCCTCATCTGCTATGGAATACTTCGACTCAGATTTAATGTGGAAACTCAGATGGTGATGGGCACCCATTGGCATCTCGATTGTGCATTGTGTCAACTACCAATTTTGGGATATAGAGAGAAACTGAACTAAAACAGATAATGTATCTTAAAAACTTGTTAATTTGGTAATAAAGATATTTCAGAGGAGATTAGGCCTCAGCAGAATGAGGTCCCCAGAGGGTGAATTTAGTGATGCTAGCATGTTGTGCAGGATAACAAAAAGTAACTACAAACTGTTGATTTGAGACTATAGATACTTCCCAGAAGATGAGGCCTAAGCAGAATGAGGTCCCGAGAGGGTGAATTTGGTAATGCTAGCCCATTGTGCGGGATAACATCACTAAATTCACCCTCTCGGGACCTCATTCTGCAAATGTCAGACACTATATCCAGGCTTGCATACAAAACATTCAATTTTAACCATTTTTTTTCACAAAAGCAGACCACAACAGAGCAAATGTCAGTAAATAACTTAAATAAGCTTCTTCTACCTGATAGAGCTACAGTAATGCCCTAATTAATCGACTGCTTAACCACAGCAGAATTATGGGTAACTCCCCGAGAGCTTTCCGATGAATGGCAACAAGCCATATTTCCGACTAAATCCTGAAAAGTTACCCATAATTCTGCTGTGGTTAAGCAGTCGATTAATTAGGGCATTACTGTATGATAGAACTGAGTAATATTGAAATAGAAAAAAGTTATCTTAGCAATTTCAAAACTGTTTTGCAACTGCAGATAACAGAATTCAGGGGAGAGAAATCAGGCTATTTTCTTACAGACAAACGCACTGAATATGAAAATCATGCTCCACATCCAAATTTCTTACATTATTGTGAACTTTCACAGCTTTATAAAATAACTAGCTGATGTGCCCGACATCGTCTGGGCTATTTAGGGATTTCTTTGTGATTGCCTCCACCTGAGCGAGGTCAAGGTCAAGGACAGTCAGACATGAAATTGGACCCGCCCATATTGTTCCCGGGATCAAAGTAGGCCTACCTACCAAATTTGAGTCGGATCAGTCGAGCAGTTTTCGAGTCTATAACACACATACATACACACAAACAGAAGTTTCAAAATATATAATAGTTTAAACCATCCATCAATCAGTAATGCCACATTTAAAGTGATGTGAAACGTAAATTGAACCTCACAATTGAGTTCCCTGCGTTATTCTGTGGAAAGACTGAATAAAATAACCCCCATACACGAAATGCCCTAACCAGATATCAGTTTGTACTAATTATACGGCCACGTAACTAACTATTTACTTTCCCTCAATCGGGACGAATAATTCCACTGTAAACGCGAAATAAATACACAAACGAGTTGTCGTGTGCAGTCGCGGAAACACCCGAACACTTCCGACTTGGTCGGGATTGAGTCGGCTTTCGTTCTCAGAAAATGGCTTCCGTGGAGGGAGGCCGTTTGCTGGAATAGCGGAACATCAGCTTAATAAAACGAAAAACAAGCGGTATAGTCAATTCGAATGGGAGGGATATAAAAGGAATTATTGCCTGAAATCACCAACGGAAGAACATTGACCGAGTTATGAAAGAATTATAATCAAAGTGGTCATGATCGAGCAATGAACAACGGTAACAGTTGAAAATGTTACTATTTATAGAAATTTGTAATCGTTGCAGATCGCTGACCGATTTTATGATCGAACTACAGCAGGTACAGTCTCGTACAGAAAGAGTTGTCTTACATGTGTATTTCAAACTGTTTAATTACCTGTGCAATGCTACATGTGTGCCATATTGCTATTCACTATTCTAGTACAGACCGTATTTGTTTGGGACAGCGATAGTGATATAGATATCCATATGGAATTATGTTTTCTTCAATTTTTGAGTTTATATAGGCCCAAATAAATATACCATAAGATGGACTCAATCATTGACAGTTAAAATTGGATGGAAGTGAAAAAGTGTTGTGTATTTGCACTAAGTAAGCGCAATTGCTTTATGCTTAAGCGCAAATATTTGTATGCATATAAATAATAAATGTAAAAAAGACTCCCTTGTGATTTGCTCTAAACTCAAATTAACTCAGGCCATAAATCATTACTCAAACATAGGTGAGGACTCCACCCAGATACATATAAGGTAAGACAGCCGATGAAATTATTGCTCTTAATATAATTCCAATGTATTATGATAACGCATAAGTCAATTATGCTTAAGCGTAAATGATTACATTAAGCGTAACTGATTTACGCTTAAATGCAATTAGTTAATATAAAATGTGAAAATGAATCATTTGCGCTTAAGCGCAAGTATATGTCTATCAATATATTTGCGCTTAAGCGCAAATACCTAACACTCCCTTACTTCCCTCTGATTGTGAATGATAGAGTCCATCTCATAGTATATTATCATGGACCCATAGTAGTAGCCCCATATAATACTGAAACATTGAAGAAAAAATATTTCCATATGCATATATCAGCATCTCTGTCCCTGGTGTCCCAAAAATTGGTCCCTCACTCCCAGAGCTCTAGTATATTTTATTAAAGGGACATCTCCTACACAGATATATACCATTTCCATGGCCATAAATATGGAATTCGGGGTTACTGGGGACTCGCTTCCCTCATATGGTGTACTTATTGACTTGAAATTGGGGAAAACCCCAATTTTCATATTATCAGCATCCCTGTCCCCAAGAATTTGTGTCTCCATCCCAGAGATCTAGTATATTTTATAAAAGAGATATATCCTGCACATATCTCTACCATTTCCATGGTCATAAAAGAGATATTGGGGTTACTGGGGGGTGGGGTGCTTCCCTCATATGGTGGGTCTGTGCCATTTAAAATTAATTCAGGGGGGTGATATCAATGCATATTAATTTTTATTTGCGCAAATGATTTACACTGAAGCGCAAATGATAGTTGTTATTTTGCGAAATATTTGCGCTTGATCGTAAATGAATAATAAATGTGAAATGGGTATCCCATACATGAAATGCCGTATCTATATGCTATAGCGCGTATATCCTACAGGTCTGGGTGAACCACCGATCAATCAATAACAGCCCGATCGGGCTAAAGTAGACCGATCGGGCTAAAATAGACCGATCGTTCTTTCACAGCCAGCTTGAATCTTGGATAAAGGGAGTAGGCCTACTCTAAATTGTTCTTTCAAGTGAAATAGGCCTCCCATACATGAAACGCCTTATCTATATACTATAGCGCGCATACCCTACAGGTCTGGGTGAACCACCGATCAATCAATAATAGCCCGATCGGGCTAAAATAGACCGATCGGGCTAAAATAGACCGATCGGTCTTTCACAGCCAGCCTGAATCTTGGATAAAGGGAGTAGGCCTACTATAAATTGTTCTTTCAAGTGAAATAGGCCTCCCATACATGAAACGCCTTATCTATATACTATAGCGCGCATACCCTACAGGTCTGGGTGAACCACCGATCAATCAATAATAGCCCGATCGGGCTAAAATAGACCGATCGGGCTAAAATAGACCGATCGGTCTTTCACAGCCAGCCTGAATCTTGGATAAAGGGAGTAGGCCTACTATAAATTGTTCTTTCAAGTGAAATAGGCCTCCCATACATAAAACGCCTTATCTATATCCTATAGTGCGCATATCCTACAGGTCTGGGTGAACCACCGATCAATCAATAATAGCCCGATCGGGCTAAAATAATCCCATCGGTCTTTCACAGCCAGCATGAATCTTGGATAAAGGGAGTAGGCCTACTCTAAATTGTTCTTTCAAGTTACAACCATTTTTTTGTAAAATAATTATTCTTATTCATTTTGAAACTAATGAAAGACAATTTTGAAACTAATGAAAGACAATGTATAATTTTTTGCTGGTATATTCATTAGTCCAACAAATTAGACGATTCGGATTAAGGCCTATTTTAATATTTATCTAATTTGTTGGACTAATATATTCATCATAAATTTGAACAAATCTTCAAGCAAACAAAATTTCAATATTCAAGAAATCTCTTACAACAGTGTCAGGAAGACAAATCGATCTAGCTCAGCACGATTGGTCTATTGTGATGTCAAATATTATTGAAATATTGCTTATAATTTACATTTACAGAAGTCAATAATTCGCATGCAGATAACTTCACCTTGTATTCGGCCAAATATGTTGACGTTAGATTAGAAGGCAGAATTCCCAGATTTGTTTATTATTGGTGAACCTGGATAATTTCGGAGGTGTGCCAATCGTCTTTTGCACACTGTGAATACGTACTCATTCTCTCCTAAATTTGCAAAAATTCCATATATATATAAATATATATACAGAGTGTGAAAACTTTGTTAGTTGCCAAATAATTGTCGACATTTTACTTAGAAAACTTGAATGCAAAAACTATGATAGGCCCCCTATTATTTTTTTATTTTTTTTCTCTTTTTGTTGAATCTACTTTCGTTATCGACATGCCGGCCTTTGTTTTGGCTGTTCTCCCAGTCGTGCGTGCCAGCCGATCGTCGTTATTCGGGTGGTTCCGATTTCCTCCGAATATAATTCCATGAGACTCCGCGCGCTGATTCGCTCCGAAATGTGTTAGTATCTGAGAATATTTCTTACTCTGATCGCAGTTTTCAACAATTTAATACAGGGCGAGTACCGCACTAATAATATGCCACATTGGGGTTTTCTTTCTAGTTTTGTATGACCTTTCTTGTGGTATATCGGGCACAGTTCTGTCTGACATCAAATATATGCACACCGGGAGTGAAGCTAATGACTTTAAGGAATATGGAATCTAAAATTTCTAAAAAAAATAAAATATATATATAAATAATAAACAACTTTTAGCTGCATCCAAGTGTGCCAACCTGCTAAACAAGCTAGATAAAACATTATAATTGATACTTTTGACACCCGAAACTACAACATATCCCAATTTTAAGACATTGAAATTTCATGTTTCCTCAGATTGAATGTAAACATGTGTCACTAATTGGTCCAATAAAACTATCATGGATATCTTACAACCAGAACAGATGGCTGGCAGATCACAAGACAGGGGATTATCTTTATTAGATTAGTCTGTCTGTCTCGAGTTGGATTAGGTGACTAGGAAAGCATTCATCTCCACTAGAAGTAATCTCTTTTCAACAATATGATACACACTTGTGACCATGACCCTCTGACTGGGCTAACTCTTTTCAATCACTGTTGGCACATTTGAAAATCGAGATTCCATATTCCTTAACACAAGCTACACTGGCAGTTATGTCCCCCAAATACATATATTCCTATTTTTCAGCCCTCCAACAACGCTTCGAAATCGTGTACAGCTACCTTATAAGACAATAATATACCCAATTTTCAGTTTTGTCTGTTTTATTCACAGAAAAGTTATTTGTAGTCTTGAAAGCTGGTTTTATAAAATTATGTTGTTGTTGTAATTGTGGGCCGGAAGAGATACCATCTGTAAAGATCCATGCTGTATTTTAACCCTTTCATGACGGGAACTGCATTGGTGCAGCATTAAAGATCTTGTGCCAATGCATTCTCTTCTATATGCGAGTCTCCCATAGGGAGCCTCTTATCTAAAAATTATTAGAGAATGCACTGGCTTACAAGGTCAAGGTAAATATTTTTGTTAGGCCAATGCGTTCTCTTATATATGCTAGGCTCCTATGGGAGACTCCCATATATAAGAGATTGCATTGGCACAGTGTTTTCGCAAATTTTCAGGAAGCTGAAATGGTTAATGGAATTATTATTATTTTTCATCAGATATCTTCATGGATGGAAAGAGATTGCAACAAGCGCTGATTCAGAGAAACAAATAAGTAAGTGGATCATTTTCATGGCTTCTTCAGACAATGTAGCTGTTACGATTCCTCAAGTGGTGTCATCAAAGACTGTTACTTAAGAAACAAATTTAACTTTTTCCCAAACAACAGCTCAGTAGATCTGACAATCATAGACAAACAACTTTCCACACGAGAAACAGTTGTTAAGTCATCAATTTGTAGTGGACAAGGCTTTGGCAAGTGTTCATGCAATCTAAGTTTCCTTCGACATAAAGCAGCTAGAAAAATTGGCAGGGATAGAAACTGCTTTCATCTAAGCATCCTGCCTATACCTATAGCAGGGTTTAATTATCCACTCATCGACAAAAAACATGGCACCAGTGGCCATCTTGGATTTGAAAATTCAATTCATTAGCATGGGCTACAGGTCGTACTGTTCGTCTGATCATCATGAAATTTATAATGGATGTTAATATTGACATGGGAATGGCAACGAGTCATTTTGGGGTTATTCGGCCATAAAACATGGCTGCCAGCAGCCATCTTGGATTTTACTCTTTGCATGACTAAATCATTTCATAAATCGGGCCACAGGTAGTACCTTTGGTCAGATCATCATGAAATTTGTAATGGAAGTTAACATTGACATGTAGATAGGAACAAGTCATTTTGGGGTCATTCAGCGATGAAACATGGCCGCTGGCAGTTAAATCCTTTGGCAGGGGCTACAAGTCATACCTTTAGCTGGATCTTTATGAAATTTGTCATGGCTGTTGACATTGACATGTAGATGGGAATGATTCATTTTGGGGCCATTTGGCAAAACATATGGCCGCCAGTGGCCATCTTAGATTTCAAACTTCAATCCATTAGCACGGGCTACATATCGTACTGTTCGCCTGATCATCATGAAATTTGTCATGAATGTTAATATTGACAAATATATGGGAACGAGTCATTTTGGGGTCCTTCGGCCATAAAACATGGCTGCTGGCAGCCATCTTGGATTTTATCATTTGTATGACTAAATCCTTTGGCATGGGATACAGGTTGTACCTTTGGTTGGATCATCCTGAAATTTGTCATGGATACCATCTTGTATTTTACTGTTTGCCACCCTTTTTTCCCCGAAATAAAAAAAAAAACATAGCTGCCAATAATTCTTTTGCGACAGATCCACTCTTTCAGGCAAAAAAACTCGACAAGCACCATCTTCCGATGCACACGCCTTGTTATAAATAAATATTATGACAAATCTTGACACTGTTCTTCCAATAACATTACTGATGTTGTTTCGTTTTAATCTGTTAACAACATAACTAACCCCCGTCAGCCATTCCATGAAATGACTAAATAGTTTGGTAATTTCAGAAAATGACTGATCTGTAATATAATGTAATTTGGGGTATTTTATGAGAAATTATGACAGAGAACATATTTTTCAGGAACACCTTTCATCATATTTATAACAAATGGTTGTCACATGGTCCTGTTTTCTGCTTACAGGTGAATTACTCAAGCTGAAGATACACACAGCTGATCCATATGAACTGGCATTCTCAGCAGGTCCAACACGATATACTACTTCCACGGGACTGTCGCGAAATACGTATAACTCAACTAAAATAGTCCATGCAAACTGACTGTTCATAGTTGAAAAATCAAAATTTCCATAATTCCATGTTTATGAGACAATCAGCAACTCCTCAAAAGATGGTCTATATTGGCCGTATTTCTATTCTGGGTGAAAGCTCACATTACCAAAGGGAAAATTCAGTATAAATGTCTTAACCTTACATGACGGAAGCTGCGCTGATGCAGCAGTACAGATCCTGAGCCAGTGCATTCTCTTATATATGCGAGTCTCCCATAGGGAGCCTCGCATATATAAGAGAATCCACTGGCTTTCAAGGTCAAGATAAATATTGTTGGGCCAATGTGTTCTCTTATATGTGGGAGGCTCCCTATGGGAGTCTGGCATATGTATAAGAGAATGCATTGGCACATGGTTCTCGCATAATTTCAGGAAGATCCAGTCATGGAAGGGTTAACTGATTACTCATTAATGAGTAGTTACTTAATTCCCTTGAATTATCTCCGTGGGGATGTTCAGCTGAACTTATTAGCTGCAATAATCATCCGTACAAACTGGGGCAAAATCACCTCATGAACGCTTGAGCTGATAAGTTGAATGACCGGGTAACTTCACAGAAAATAAACTGCAGCATAACTGACCATATTAAGTTTTGAGGTGTACGACTACAGTAATGCCCTAAATAATCGACTCCTTTATCACAGCAGAATTATGAGTAATTTTTCAGGATTTAGTCGGAAATATGGCTTGTTGCCATTCATTGGAAAGCTCTAACTGATGAATGGCAACAAGCCATATTTGTGACTAAATCCTGAAAAATTACCCATAATTCTGCTGTTGTTAAGGAGTCGATTATTTAGGGCCTTACTGTATATGCATTGGATTATCATGCTTGCTGCAAGTTAAAAGTTATGGTATGAACTCTTACTGATCCAATCCAATTTTGACAAAACAGGAACGTCTGGAATCAAAGTAATAAGCTGATCATCGGTAGCCATTAGCGGCGAAGTTTGACGTTTGCTGCAAATAGTGTGTCTGTCATTTGCCGAATGAGGTCCCCAGAGGGTGAATTTGGTGACGCTATCCCACATGGTGGGCTAGTGTCACCAAATTCACCCTCTGGGAACATCATTCTGCTTAGATCTCATCTGCTATGGAATGGAGACCTAGGACAGATTGAAGTTCCCCAGTTGATGTTGGTGATATTCACCCATTAGTCACATTGATTATGCTTTTTATACGCCCTTTTTGAAAAAAGGTCGTATTATGTTATCAGTCTGTCCGTCCGTCCGTCTGTCCATCCGTTAACATTTTTGGTTTCCGATCGATAACTCCAGTTTGGATTATTTGATCTGAACCAAAGTTGGTATGTGTATTTCCCAGCTAAAGATACAGGCCAAGTTCGAATATGGGTTCCGTCCAATTATTTTTAAATGAGTTACGGCCCTTTTTCAACTTAGAATTTGACCGTCTGTTAACATTTTTGGTTTCCGACCGATACCTCCAGTTTGGATTATTTGATCTGAACCAAAGTTGGTATGTGTATTTCCCAGCTAAAGATACAGGCCAAGTTCGCATATGGGTTCCGTCCAATTATTTTTACATGAGTTACGGCCCTTTTTCAACTTAGAATTTGACCAATTTCATAACATTTTGGTTTTCGACCGATAACTCCAGTTTTGATTATTTGAGCTGAACCAAAGCTGGTATGTGTATTTCCCAGCTAAAACTACAGGCCAAGTTTGAATATAGGTTCTGGTCTAATTATTTTTACATGAGTTATGGCCATTTTTCGACTTAGAATTTGACCACATTTTGGCATTGAAATTAGGGGTATATCAGATTTTCTTCAAATGTAAGCTCAAAGTATTATCTTATTTTGTGATATTACAATTCGAAATGGCTAAAGGGCGTATTTTGCCACGCCCTAGCGATGCTCTTGTTATCTTCTGCAAATTAGGGGATATAGAAACTGAACAGAAGGAAAAAAGTAACTAAAAACAATGTTAAGCATCACTAAATTCACCCCCTGGGGACCTCATTCTGCATATGACTGACACTATTTGCAGGCTTGAATATGACTTGGTTTTAGTTACATTTTAGAAGGTACCTGGGTCTAAATATCAGTTTGAAAAATAGTCCAAGTCTGCTAGTTTTAGTACGTTCCGTTTAAGAAATGATTAACTAATATAGGACCACATACAATACATATAAACACATAATAGCGGTGGAATATATTAACAGCACATGATGTTGAGTAAGGGGTATATTCAACTGTTATGGGTGCATTCAATTGATGGCATAGAAGCCGAACTTAGCCGAGTACATTATGGAACACTTCGGCTTTCAGTTAAAACGTAATCAAACCATTGTTTGTCCTAATAAACCAGAATATTCTATGTGTAATTTAACGTGAAAGTTAGATTAATAAACACCATTGTGACCATAAGATGTCACTCTTTCCGATCAGGTATTGATTTGTTAGGTAAAATCAAGTAAAATATACATTCAATTACCGCCACCAACCCTGGGCGTAACTCATGTCATGCAAATGGCAATGCGACATTCTCCTACTAACACTAACTCGCCCATAACAGTTGAATATACCCCTTACTCAACATCGCTATTCCAATATCTTAGCTGGTTTTGTACGAGCAGACTTGGACTGTTTGAAACTGAAATTAACATGCACATAAAGTGCAACTGTTCTTTTCAGCTCCGCAGAAATATCCCTGTTTGGGCATCCAAGGTACACATATAGTCTGTTACTTTTACAGAGCAAATCTGTGATACAGTGTCCAAATTTTTGAGTTTTTTTTTATAATTTATATGAACTCATTTTGATTATATGCATTTTTGAGATTTTATTAGTTTTGTTTGATTTATATGTTTATTTAAAAATTAAAAACTAGTAAGCAAAATTTTATCTTTTGAACCATGTGGGACACTTGTGGGTCCTCAGAACCTGTGGCCAGATGCTGGTTGTCCATTTATTACGTGCATATATTCAGTGTGCCTGTGGTTGGCAGTAAGCTGTGGCCTGGCGTTATTATTTTGAATGGTAATCATGTTCGACTGGTGCTGTTAGATTGGCAATGGGATTAGCTGTTTTTATGTCTTGTCGGGTCATATTTTATGTTTGCACAATATTTCTGAATTAGACGAACCTTTTATACTAGAATTTGCGCAACAGGAGCATGAGGGAATCTCACCTCATGTGGGTTTTATGATTTAAGGTTTTTATTGGACCATGTACACCAAATGAAAACGCTCCTTTGGCAATCCTATGCAGTAACGTTAATTATGTTGTCGAAATGATACAGTTGACCGATTATTATAAAAAAACATGTGACATCAAAATACACAGGATGGAGTGTTTTTCTTATGTATATCTCGCATATACCCATCTATATATAAACGGTCTACGAGCATATGACTGCTAATATTTCCATGATTTTGAAAATAACTCTGGCCAGGAATCCTAAACACAGTGGGGCATCACATTGTTTTGAGGTTGATGAGTTCCACGCATTCAAATTTGCAAACCAATAAAAACAATATATGAGGAATTGACACAAAACATAACATATTGACTGTCATGAGCATATGTTAGTTTATTTTTAAAACAAGTTGATACCTTATTTGTTCGGAAATACTCAGTAGTTTTCTATAACATTCTGACCAAAGTTGCCAGTCGGAGGTTAGTGTAATACACCAGTCCATACATCTAAGAGAATCCTTCGACAACTTTGGTCAGAATGTTAGAGCAGACAACTGAGTTTTGACACAAAGGAGGTATCAGCTTGTTTGAAAAATAGTATAGCATATGCTTGTAGCTGCCAAAATAATATATATCATTATCCTAGTTTATGTCCCTCAACTCGGATCAAGCTTGAAAAAAACTTGGGCCAAATTAAATCCACAATTTTTGTTTCACAATTAATGAATATTTTTGTTTTATATAACATCTAATATTCTTTATAATTATGCCCATACCTTCAAATACCATGCTGAGACTTCTTTAATCCCACCATTATTACTTGACAATATACCACTATCCAGCATCTACCATTCAGCCTTATGACAGACAGATTCATTAGTGTTAACATTTAATCCTCATTACTGTTTTATTGCATTTGGTGGCCCATTGTTTGATAGTGCACTGCCATGAGTACATTTTTTTTACCAATTCAGCTGTATCACCTAATCAATTTGCAGATGATCATGCTATAAATTTGAGTTTTTTAATTAGACATCTGTTGTAAAAAAAATTCATATTTGTGTGAAAACTTTATCATTTCTTATCCAAATGGTGACATTGAGATGTTAGTCAGGTTCGAAATGGAATAAAAGTGAAAGGTGCGGGCATTTTTCTTTCTAAAGCTTTTGAGAATTGTTTCTAATGGTATTTTTTATGGTGATTTCAAAAACCAATGTTGGCAAGTGGACAAATAATTATTTCTGACCCAAAATGAAAATTCAAAATGGCCACCATCAGAACAAAGTCTAGATTTTCATTTACTGTTATATGTTGTTCTAAGACATTTGAATATTAAGCATTTCCGTACTTTCGATCGAATTGTGACAAGAGACACTATACACAGAACATATGTGGTAATTTAAAGTGAACATGTTTAACATTTAACCCAATTTATGCCCAAAAATGAAGAAAAAAATGCGAATTTTATAAATTATTGCGGTCTTAAAAGGCAGAGTGAAGTATGCTGGAAATATATCCTTCAAATAGTTTAGACAGTTGTGTCTAAATGAAATTTGTATTCTTATTCCAAAAAACAATGTTGGCAACTCGACAGATAATTATTTCTGACCCAAAATGAAAATTCAAACTGGCCGCCATCAGAACAAAGTCTGGATTTTAGTTTACTGTTATATGTTGTTCTAAGACGTTTGAATATTATGCATTTCTGTACTTTCGAACGAATTGTGACAAGAGACACTATACACAGAACATATGTGGTAATTTAAAGTGAACATGTTCGACATTTAACCCAATTTATGCTGATTTATGACCAAAAAACACAGATTTTATAAATTATTGCGGTCTTAAAAGGAAAAAAGTGAAGTATGCCGGAAATATATCCTTCAAATGGTTTAGACAGTTGTGTCTAAATGTAATTTGTATTCTGATTCCAAAAAACAATGTTGGCAACTCGACAAATAATTATTTCTGACCTAAAATGACAATTCAAAATGGCCAATGCGACACAATTTGCCATCATATAGCCAAAAATAGTCACAAAAAAGCCTTATTTATTATTGCAGTCAGTTCCACAATTGCAGAGTGGTGTGCAGGGTAACTCTGATTTTCTGCATGTACACCTTGCTGTTACTCACCCCTTCTTTCACCCACATTTGATTATTTCGAGACATGATTTTGGAATGGGTTCTCAGGTGACATCATGGTTGGATCTAATTTACCATTTTCTTCTTTCCATCCCATTGTTGAAGGACCCGGTAATGTTTGCACATGAATGGTTGCTTGTTTCCAAACTAAAACCTGGTAGTTTGTTCTCAAAAGGTGGTAATGAAATAAGTCACTGGTTGGTGGAAGCTTTTCAGGAGATTCAGTCTGAGGGAACATCCTGAATCTTGCATTGTTGAGTTTTGCATCGGAAACTCCATACTTGCATACAAAATGTTCAGCACTTTCAATTGTTTCAGTGGATATTGCAATATTACATATCGTCGGTGTGCTTCGGAAATGTCGTATACTGCGATTTTTGTCATTTTGGCGCGAAATATTTTTATTGCAGAATCGGATTCTACGTCATCGATTACAGCGGGAAAAATTCAATCCTGGCTAGAAAGCCCATCCTAGAAAAAATTTATGACGTGTTCTTATTATGCATTTTTTTGATTGGTCAATTTCTTGTGCTTCCGAAATGTCGTATAAGTTATACGACATTTCTGAATTATATTTTTGACCGCATGGTGTTATACGTCATTTCGGAATTACGTCCCATCATTTGAAAGCGACCAAACATCGTTTGAAAGCGACCAATCCCACGACTAGAACTTAAAATCTGTGATTATTAATCATAATTGTAAGCCCAATATGTGTATATATACACCACCATTAACAAATCCAGCCTAATTGTCCAATTGTGTTTATGTATATATTCATTTATATCAATAATTCTCATATTTTCAGTTTATAGCTTTCATAGCCAGTCATGGCGGACCAGGTTGAACGTGTTCCCGTGCTCCCATGCCCCAGCACCCCACTATTCAACATATGTATTATTTGTATATAGCCTATTATAACATTATACCGTTCACGAAATATCTTGTAAATTTTATGTTTACGCCAATGGGGCGCCATCCCTGCAAATATTCGTTTTCGGAGATATCTCCTCGGTTTCGAGGAGATATCTCCTTGGAATTGCAATTCCTAGCAGATATTTGCTTGGAATATGGTCCATTATGGGGATATCTCCTTGGATCCAAGGAGATATCTGCTTGGATTATGGAGATATCTCCTTGGATCCTAGAAATTATCTCCTCGCAACTACGAGATATCTGCTTGAAATATTTCCAACGAGATATCTCCTTGAAACCGAGGAGATATCTCCATAATCCAAGCAGATATCTGCTCGGATTATGGAGATATCTCCTTGAAATAGTTTTCAACGAGATATCTCCTTGGACCCAAGGAGATATCTCCATATTCCAAGCAGATATCTCCTTGAAAATATTCCTAGCTGATATCTGCTTGGATTATGGAGATATCTCCTTGGAAAACCGCGGCCATGAAATATTAATGATGTCTCCACAGTACATATATCTATGATACATCCAAGCAGATATCATGCTCGGAATATGGAGATATCTCCTTGAAATATATTTCAAGCAGATATCTCCATAATTCGAGCAGATATCTGCTTGGATCCAAGGAGATATCTCCTTGAACATATTTCAAGGAGATATCTCCATAATGCGAGTAGATATCTCCTTGAAAATATTTCCGAGGAGATATCTCCATATTCCAAGCAGATATCTCATTGAAACCGAGGAGATATATCCATAATGCGAGCAGATATCTGCTTGGATCCAAGGAGATATCTCCGAAAACGAATATTTGCAGAGATGGCGCCCCATATACGCCCGATCGTTATGGGTAGTGGAAATGGTATTGACATACATATTACCTTATTTAAATTGGATATTAATTATTTATGAGTCATTTTGAAGATATTAGAACACACTATTAGAACGTATAACAACATTTCTGATTAGAGCATTGATGCTGACAACAGAGGGCAAACTGTCACGACACGATCATGAAAATGCAAATCAACGATCAACTGAATGTCACCTTTAATGGTATAGGGTGCATTTACATTGATATAGAACTGTACACAGATCTACACGCAGACTAGTGTAAACGGGTTGATATAGAAATGCACACAGAAAGAAAACGGTATTAGTTCGTGTGAGCAAAAATCGTGTCCGATATACGTGACGTCACGGTCATCGCCGAAGCATTGCGACAGGCAAATCTGTTTTGATTAATTGTTACTCGGGCTTGGCGAGTGTGTTTTAGTGTTCGTTGTCATTTCAACCCGTGTATTTCGAATATTGAACACGGACATGGCATGGAAACTTTGGTCAAAGTTTTCAACAGTTGGAAATTTCATACCTGACACAACATTAGTTGTAATTTCCAAAACCAACAATAGGTTGAAAATTATCTTTTAGTTTGATTTTCAAACATTTTATTGGGGGGGGGGGGGGGGGTGTATTGTTTTCGGACCAATATTTGCGTAATATCCTACTTTTTATCAAAATTTTGGGCTGGAATGGCCATTGATCAGTTGGAAGTTTTCCAACCTTATCATGGGGGTGGGTGTCAGGTTGGAAATTTCCAACACTTGGAAAGATTGTGTCCTGGTCGCTCCCCGTGGCCAGTCAAAAACTGCTAGTTAATTTAAGAAAACAATATTGTCCTACATTTGGCCAACATTGTCATTGGAATTATCATCAGTTGGAATTTTTAATACATTTGGTCAAATAAAGGGTGTTGTAGGGTGGATACCCATTCCATACAGATCCAAAATGGCCAACGCCCAGATGGTGTCAAACAGGAGCTCTATAGATATATAGATGATCACCTGAAATCCTAAATATTGGTGGAATCGCCATCTAAAGCTATATGGGTGCCTCTCTATTTGTGCACACGGTTGTTTATTATGTATTCCTATGCGATTTGCATTCTTTCTTCGAACCATTATCAAGTGGAATAAGGATGCACTTTAAATAAATGTGGCACATACCAAATAGCTGTTGTCTGCTGATAGTTGATCCATTTTTATGTCTGGCCTAAACTGACACGACTCGTAATGAATTGTCAATTACCAGAGTACTGATCAGCGCGCGTTCACTATTGGTAATTATGTTGTGATCACAGTAATGCGCGACACGTGACTTCATACAGATCTGTATACAGATCTACAGCAGTGTAAATACAGCCATAACACAAATAACTTCCAGTTGGTGGACGTGTTGGTGCTGTTCATGTAGTCTTATGATGATCAATTAACAGGATACATAGGTTGTTAGCATAATATTAGTTTAAGTCATATAAATTGGGTTTCTGGTGTATCCGCCTGGTCTAATGTCAGCAAGGTTGGTAATGTTTGTCATATACGATCGCTATGATGTTTATCTGATTTCTACACGTAGTATGCTGTTATGTGGTTACCCACTGGTACCAATAAATCCCAACAAATGCTTTTTGCAACAGATGACGTAACCAGAGATAAAAATGTAAAGTTAATGAATAATATACAATAAGACTTTGACTGCCACATTGAGAATGACAATGAAATACGCCCTCATTTGAGCCCATGCATTGGTGATACTAATAATACCAATCGTGTGTTTATTAGACGTGTATTCATACATAATCAGTCATTTCATGTGTGTATATATGATTACGACTGCCAATATATCCGTTAAAGGAACCAATTTTGTAATACAACACGTTATGTAATAGGAATTAGTACCTGATTTGTATACCTTAGCAACCATTAATTTGTGACCGCAATATTGTGTAATAAGATGAAAACATTCATTTCTCTCTGATGGTAATTTGTGTAAACTAGTTAATTAGAATATATCATGCTTAAAATATCATGCTTTATCGTATAAAATATGTTCATTAATCGACAATATTCGCCCTGACCAAACCACCAAACGTTTCATTTCATATAGACACCGTTGCGTTTAAGGTTAGAGTAATGGGCACATTTTATGCAATTTAAAGCAGTTTTCGATCATGTACTAAAATTTACGGAGATTTACAGGATTTAAAGCAAATAATCCCATCTGACTACCATGCATTCTACGATAGACTAGCTCATGTCTAAAACAAAATAGGCTAATATAGCACTGACATGAGCAATATAATGCTTTCGATGTTATTGTGATTATATAGTTTCAAACTGATGTTACTAATTTTAAGTGCATAGACACGAGGAAGGATTTCCGTGTGTGTCAGATTATCGATACTTTATTATTTTTGTTTAAATTGGTATTGTTTAAATTGGTATTTTCTTTTTATTATTATGTTTCAATAACATATCAATATTAATACTTTTTTCATTTTGAACAAAACGTCATTCCAATTATTCCAACTCATTCATAATGAATGCGTGGATAATACCAATGATCGCCAGTCTGCTAATTTACCATGACCCATCTGAATGTGTACACGCTTTCGGGATTACCCATAATGAACATGCAGTGGTTATGGGTTGTTGTCCACCGTCTGCTATATAATACACTTGTCATTCTGGTTAGTTTCATAATTAAGTGTAATTGGACATATCTAAATTACGTATTGGATGTAATAGGAATTGGTAACATCACATTATCTCAGCATTGCGGGTACACAACCATTATTTAGCTTAATTGAGGACCCCAGTATTCTTATATGATCGTAAAATGTTACAGAAACACACATTCATTGTCATCCAATGTTTATAGAGCATTCTCTACATTGAAATTGTGTGAATTGTGTGAATAATTAATAGCCATCATAGTTCGGACATAGTGTCGAAATGTCGTATATGTCGGACATTCACGAACAATAGATCTGAATTGTCGTAAACATGTCGTATAATCTGTTTATAATTCCGAAATGTCGTATGAGCTCTAATATCCATATAAGGCAGTTTATCGATAAGCCATGATATCCATTGAATAGAGGGCCTATAAATTAGTCTCCATGCCTGACGACATTGTTGTAGGTCATACAGAAGAAGAATTATTTAGTTTTTTTGCTCTCCTGTAAAATTTAGTTTTGGCGGCAAATTTTATTATACGACATTTCCGAAGCACACCGACGATATACCCTTTAATGTTCAGCACTTTCAATTGTTTCAGTGGATATTGCAATATTACATATACCCTTTAAGAGTTCACAACATTCCAGGTAAATCTTCCATGCGGATCGTTTAGACACCCCATATATGAAGTTGAATCACACCATGTTAAAGCATGAAACGCAAAAATATAGTTCAGAGCGTCGCTCGATATTTGGGTGGCAACATCCCTGATGGGTATAATTTTAGGAGCTTTTGGATGTTCCAGCCATCATGAACACATCACAATCTGCAGGTAATTTGTCTAGGTAACCAAGCAGTAACACTAGAACATCGACGTGGGGAGATGGTGTCATTGTTTGCAAGTTGACATGAAGGGCAACTACAAGATGATGTAATACACTGCTATCTGTTTTACAATATGAACTCATGCCTGTTCCAATTGCATTATGCGAGCCAAATAAACAACACATCGAACTTGAAACAAAGCCATGCTTAGTGACGCTCTGATCGAGAAAGTATCCTGCCTTACATGACACCATCTCCCCGTCAGGGACCAGCCTAGGGGGCGACGTGGGCGAAATAGTCGCCCTGTGTGGCCGTAAGTCGCCCTGAAATGACGTCAGGGAGAAGTGGATGTCTCCCTAAAAAAAAAAAAAAAAATTTTTTTTTTTTTTTTTTAGTTAAATTTTTAATCTCCCTGAAGAATTGGTGACTGGATGATCTACTGCTCAGCTTAACACTTCCAGTTTATCCTCACCCATGTAGAAAATCTATTGTGGACAATAATAACAGCTAAAACAATCAGTTCCAATGAATAGTTACTGGCGACAAATAGTCGCACTAACGCTCCACTTCTCCCTGGTAAGCCCCCACTTCTCCTTATTTTTCCAAGAGGGAGAAGTCACTTCTCCCTATATTTTGACCCTAGGCTGGTCCCTGCTCCCCGTGCAGGTATTGTCATTGACGGTCAGGCCCTTGTTGTGGCCATAGGTAAACCGGAAAAAAGGTAAATACATTTGGAGAGTTGGGCGATGTATTCTCAGTGTGCGTGTTGAAGAAGGGCGAAGGCTATGTCAGGATTGATGTAGTGTTCGACAGATACTCGGATAAATCTATAAAGACTGCCACCAGATCGAGAAGAAGTCACAATGTACCATTGATCCGAAGGACAATAACAAATCGTGATGTTCCCATCCCACAAAATTGGAAAAGTTTCATTTTGATGTTCTAGTTCTATTGCTTGGTTACCTAGACAAATTATCTGCAGATTGTGATGTGTTCATGATGGCTGGAACTTCCAAAAGCCCTAAAATTATACCCATCAGGGATGTTGCCACCCAAATACCGAACGACGCTCTAAACTATATTCTAGCGTTTCATGCTTTAACGGGGTGTGATTCAACTTCATTTATATATGGGGTGTCTAAACGATCCGCATGGAAGATTTACCTGGAATGTTGTGAAATCTCAAAGGGTATATGTAATATTGCAATATCCACTGAAACAATTGAAAGTGCTGACCATTGTGTACGCAAGTTGTATGGAGTTTCCGATGCAAAACTCAACAATACAAGATTCAGGATGTTCACTCGGACTGAATCTCCTTAAAAGCTTCCACCAACCAGTGACTCATTTCATTACCACCTTTTGAGAACAAACTACCAGGTTTTAGTTTGGAAACAAGTAACTATTCCTGTGCAAACATTACCGGATCCTTCGACAATGGGATGGAAAGAAGAAAATGGTCGATTAGATCCAACCATGATGTCACTTAAACCCATTCCAAAATCATGTCTCGAAATAATCAAATGTGGGTGCAAGAAGGGGTGTGTAACAGCAAGGTGTACATGCAGAAAATCAGAGTTACCATGCACACCACTCTGCAATTGTAAATAAGGCTTTTTAAAATTAGCCTTTTTTGTGACCATTGTTGGCTATATGATGGCAAATTGTGTCGCATTGGTTGTTGATGAACCAGTTTCATAATATTACTGATGATTTTCGAATTTTTAACTGATTATTATATCAGCCATTTTGAATTGTCATTTTAGGTCAGAAATAATTATTTGTCGAGTTGCTAACATTGTTTTTTGGAATCAGATTACAAATTACATTTAGACACAACTGTCTAAACCATTTGAAGGATATATTTCCGGCATACTTCACTTTCTACCATTTAAGACCGCAATAATTTATAAAATTTTCATTTTTTTGTCATTTTTGGGTTAAATGTCAAACATGTTCACTTTAAATTACCACATATGTTCTGTGTATAGTGTCTCTTGTCACAACTCGTTCGAAAGTACGGAAATGCATAATATTCAAACGTCTTAGAACAACATATAACAGTAAACGAATATCTACTTTGTTCTGATGGCGGCCGTTTTGAATTGTCATTTTAGTTCAGAAATAATTATTTGTCGAGTTGCCAACATTGTTTTTTGGAATCAGATTACAAATTTCATTTAGACACAACTGTCTGTCCATTTGAAGGATTCGTTTCCAGCATATTTCACTTTATCACATAATTTGGCCATAAAAGCAGTATCATAATTATCGGTAATAGACACGTTTAATATCAGCGCGTGCGATGACGTCACGGCGTTCTTCAAATAACTTGCGATCGCTGTAGTTTATGATTGTTGTTTTCGATGAATATTTCGCGTTGCTTCGGGTTTATTTGATCATGATAATTTATAAAATTCGCGTTTTTTTGTCATTTTTTGGGCGTAAATGGGGTTAAATGTCAAACATGTTCACTTTAAATTACCACATATGTTCTGTGTATACTTCTTCTTGTTCCCATTCGTTCGAAAGTATGGAAATACTCAATATTCGAACGTCTTAGAGCAACACATAACAACAATCGTAAAGTTAGACAATGTTGGCAGTAAATAGTGGGTGAATATTTTGCCGATTTTCTTAGGTCAAATTCGGAAATTACAGGGCGACTTAAACTTCGCCTGGCTGCAAAATTAGGGCGAAGTGAGCAAGAATAGGGAGACTTCTTCGCCCACGTCGCCCTCTCGGCTGGTCCCTGGACTTTGTTTTGATGGCGGCCATTTTGAATTGCCATTTTTGACCAGAAATAAGAATTTGTCAACTTGCCAACATTGGTTTTTGAAATCAGCATAAAAAATATCTTTAGAAACAATTCTCAAAAGCTTTTGAAAGAAAAATGCCCGCACCTTTGTTTCCAGAAGCTTTTTTAGATTTTCGAACCTGACTCTGTCCCTCAAGTTGGATCAAGCTTGAAAATTGGGCCCAATTTTAACCCATGCCGGGGATACGAACCCGCGCCAACCTCGTCTAGCCCAGTCTGCATATCTACCATTATTAGAACAGCACAATGCACTTCCTCTGAAATTTATTACTGGCATATAATGATATCAGATTAGGTGGAGGTACTGGCTCAGTATGATGTGTTCAACGCTTCATGATTATTAGTGTGAACAAATGGCCATGTTACAATCCGAATGGCACAATGAAATGTCCCTCAACTCAGATCTAGCTTGAAAATTCATCCTAAGTGATATTGAATTACTACTGTTGAATTTGACAGTTTCCAAGTAATGGATAGATCATTTAAATGGGTGTCTTCAGAATTAAGGGTAGCGTTAGTCTTGATTGGAAGTTATTACTGGTAACTCCATTTGCAAGTGCGAATGAGTAGAGTTAATAACTCCCAATCAAGACTAACTTCACCCTTCTTAATTCGGAAGGCACGAGTGAGATGATCTATCAAAGTTGGACTATTCATTATTATAAGATTCACGATTACATGCAATTCATTATTTCTGTCACTATATTTGCCAGGCCATATTTTCAAAAAACGTATTCTGATTTTGGAAATTTTAACCCAAGATATTACCTCAGCCAACTTGATGAGGTATCGTTGGAAAGTTTATTTTCCAAGTATTTCTTAGAACTAGAAGATGACACCCAAGAAATAAGGTATGTTTTGCTAAAGGGGGGGGAGGGGCACTATGTTGTCATGCTAAGAAAAGGATGAGGTTAATTAAGTGAAGTACGGAGCTGGTACTGGAAGGATAATTTTATTCTGTACAGCCGATTCATGGTCCATAGTCTGAATATTTTAGTATTATTAAAGGAACATTGTTCGAACACTGGATTATTCTCCATTTATCCAAATTTCTTGTTGAACCGAAACAGTTTCCACAAGTTTTCCACCCCAATTCGAACCTAATTGTCTGTTGTTGAATGCTCAAATGCTGTTTCGTTGATTTCTTTGTAAAACATCACGAGCGTAGTATCTTCGCCATTAAGATCCACATATAAAACAAAAGAACTTAAGGTCTGTATGGTCTAATGCAGTTTGTTGTGTGTTTATTGGAATTATCGACCCTGATAAGAGATGAAGCAGGCCAATTGTTTTGTATAGATATAGTTTATTTCTAGCACGATATAACAACACAAATGGAGCATTTATAATACATATGATCCCATCCAGCCTGGAAATAGTGTGTCTGAATGAGGTCCCCAGAGGGTGAATTTAGTGACGCTATCTCGCACAACGGAGTAGCATCACCAAATTCACCCTCTGGGGGCCTCATATCTATAGTCTGAATTAACATTGTTTTTAGTTAATTTTTCCTTTCTGTTCAGTTTCTATTTTCCCTAATTTGCAGAAGATAAATTGCATAATCGAGGTGACCAATGGGTGAACATCACCAACTTCAACTGGGGAACTTCAATATGTTCCTAAGTCTCCCATAGCAGTTGAAGCCTAAGCAGAATAATGTCCCCAGAGGGTGAATTTGTTGACACTAGCCTGCTGTGCAGGATAACATCACTAAATTCATCCTCTGGGGACCTCATCCTGCAAATATCAGACACACTATATCCAGGCTTGGATCTCATCCAGCCATACATAAACAGATATACCACATAACAGACATGTATACAGAACTCACACTGATCTCACCAAATTAATTAATTAATAACTCTTGTTTTGATTAAGTTATAACTGGAAAGTTTGAAGACAAATTCTATATTATCATAAAATTTAGAAACACCATTGCAGGTTATCGAGAAATAACCTTAACCCTTTCAGTGCCAGGCGCCGATTAGATCGGCCCCTGGCACTGAAAGGGTTAAGGTTATTAGGCCTAATTTACGGTCTGTAAAATCGGCCCTAAAAAAATCAAAAATAATTTTTTTTTAGATTTTTTTTGGGTTGAATTTTTTTTGGGTAAGCTTAAGCATGCTATAGCGAATTTAAAAACAAACTGGATAAAACCTTAGGGGCATGTTATAACTCAAAAATATCACCAAGTATTCCTAGTAATAATTTTGATGCCCATGAAAAACCTAAGATTCCCTGGCACTAAACCTACAAAATAAGTCTTTAACAAAGAAAAAATTATTAAAATTGTAAAAAATAACAAATGATGAAAAATTGTTAGGCCAATGCATTCTCTTATATATGCGAGGCGACCTATGGTCGACTCGCATATATAAGAGAATGCATTGGCACAGGGTATATGGGTTGATACAAAAATCGGACCTGGTACTGAAAGGGTTAATGGCAAATTATGCGACAACCAATTGTTTTACACTATTACTAGAATTGACAGCTTATTATTAAATTATTCTATATTCTCCAGAGAAAATATGATAACTCTTTAACTCTTTATATACTTAAGCATTATTGATGAGTAGTTATCCCAAATTATTATCTAAACATTTCACTCAACAAATAGGGCTCCTTCTGCACTTTTATATATATGTCGTCTGCTTTTATCACCTTATCATCCCTCTAAATCAATAATAAGCTATTCCGAATTTCTGATGTACACTTTTTAACTGACTGGGAGAATCCATTTAGTATAGAATGGGTTAAACAGACATGGCTCATTTGAACCTCCAAATTATATTTAGTACCAAGAGGGATATCAAAACATGCCGAAACGGAATATTCCAGACAAGTTTTGCTGAAAACATGCTTTTTTTCTCATAAAAGCAGGGGGGGTCGGAAAAAAAATTCAGGCACGTATGGCATTTTTTCCCTTTCGATCATTTTTTGAACCCACCCACCCCCACCGCCAAATTTTTTTCCGTTTTCGGCAGTTTTTTTCCGACCATTTTTTGACACCCACCCCCCCTTTTAACACAAAAACAGAGATTTGCGGGGGGAAATTCACTGTAAACAGCTGTATATGAATTTCTGTGCATACTATTTATCATGGATGTTAACATGGACATGTAAATAGGAATGAGTAATTTTGAGGTCATTCGGCCAAACAAACATGGCTGCCAGCGGCCATCTTGGATTTCAAAATTTGCAACAAAATACAACACGATAACTGCCTGCAGTCAGTTTACCAGTTAGAATTACATTATTTCTCTCATTCAAACTGATTCAAAGTGGTTTTGAAGCCCAACTCATTGCCAAAACACTAAAAACAAGCAGGAATTTTTTTTTTTAGTTGCGGAAAAAATTGCTTGTTGGTGGCTTTGACCACCCACCCACCCCGGCATACGTGCCGGAAGAAATTTTTTCACCCCCCCCCCTGATAAAAGAATTAAATATGTTAATAAAAATAAAATGTTTCTGATATGCTTTGGTGAGTAAGATATTTTTTAGCTGTCAATGCACAAAATATTTGGCAAACTGCAAGTATCAGAGTCAGTGTAAGGGTCTGTATACACTCTACACATATATACATGTACCTCACAACATACATGTATTACACAACATCATTGCACTATCATCTGATTCACCTGATGAATATTCTGACTAGCTACTTGACTGATAACTGGACATTCCCTGATGATAGTTACAGCATTACCATTCATTCATTTGCAGGGATGTTTCAATAATAAGTTTAACTGTTTTGAAAATATTAATTGACAACCCTACAAATGAATGAATGTGAATCCATAGAATTGTTTATCTCTTTGTCTCATTTGGCTCGTTAGAATGGGATTTTATAGTCTTTCTATATCTGCTGTCTGCTTATAGATCTGAATAACGATCAGATGATGAACAGACCATTCCAATGTATATGTTTGGAACTAAAAACATTAATGGTTAACCCTTTACCCAACAAACCGGCCAAAAACCGGCCAAATAAAGCTTCAACAGCCTAAAATATCTTCGGTCTGTCTCAATAGAACCATACACATATGGATATCATTGGAACCGGCTCCTTGATCACATTGTGATAGTTACAGTTATGCCCTGTGCCAATGCATTCTCTTATATATGCGAGTCGACCATAGGTCGCCTCGAATATATAAGAGAATGCATTGGCCTAAAAAAAATCTTTTTTTAACACTTTTTACCATTTTTTCTTACATTCTTTAACAATTTTATAATTTTTAATGTGTTAAGCCAATGCATTCTCTTATATATGCGAGGCGACCTATGGTCGACTCGCATATATAAGAGAATGCATTGGCACAGGGCCCTTCTGTTGGGTAAAGGGTTAAAGATGCTCTATCTCTTCCAACAACAGCATAAAATTCTTGGAAACTCTTTTTGTTGATGCATGCACATGTATCTTTGCATTATTATTTCAATACCATGAAACATCTGGTGTTACACATATTTCACTTTAAAAGTTTTTCAAAGATAGATTTGCAATCAAGAATGTTGTAATGTTAAATATAGTAACATTTCCTATCGAAGTTCATAGAAAAAAATATTTCCTGCCAGTGTTCACACCAGTAGTGACATAAGCTCCTGTTAAGTTGCCCCCGACTCATAATTATTGCTTTATACATATGAATCAACACAAAAAGTTCTCAGACGAGATTCACTATCTTTAAAAACAATGAGATAACATGGATGCTGGCAATCAGGGTATAGAATCCACCAGGTTCTCTTAAAACTACTCAAAACTTTGTAATCCAATTTTCCATCGATCTAAACCAGCTAGTGAAAGCTAGTGATGCTAGTGAAGCTAGTTTAAGGAAACTTGGACCACAATCTTTGAAGATACTTCACAAAGTTACCCAAACTGATCCATATAGAGGCAGCATGTATATGGTATTAAGTGACAACGCATTGCATTGACGCTTCATCCAAAGCAGTGAAAGATATGGATAATACAGAGCAAAATCGTGTTTCTCGATTTCCTAGCAGATCAAAAGTATTAAGGTCACTGTTTACTATGGAAAGAGACTGCTATGTTGTCTGTACCAAACAAGTTAGACAGTTCGTTAAACAAGTATATCGTCATTTACATTTACTGCTAGAATAGTTGATAAAACATTCATCACATACATGTAACCCTTTCATGATGGGAGATGCGCTAATGTAGCATAAAGACCCTGTGCCAATGTCTTCTCTTATATATGAGATAATTCACTGGCTTTCAAGGTCAATGTAAATATTGTTAGGCGAATGTATTCTCTTATATATGAGAGGCTCCCTTTGGGAGAGTCGCATATATAAGAGAATGCATTGGCACAGGGTTTCCGCAAAAAATTCAGGAAGCTCGAGTCATGGAAGGGTTAACTCTTTTCTATCTTGCTAACAAACAGACAGAACTGCACAGCGTGTGAATGTGATGAATGTTATCGCATGAGTTTGTTGTGGCACAATGTCAGAATGCAAGCCGCCAGGCTTCAGTTTATTGTGGCATAACAGACAAGTGTGCTAAAGTTCATCTTCTTCACACATCTGTGCAGTTCTGTATTTATTACACACCAGCAGCCAATGTTCTTTAGTATCAAACAATTGTTTCGGTTTGGTTTCCATACTAGTCAGCCATCTACTCAACACGATATGAGGTTGAATCATTATTGTTGTTACGGTTGTGTTTTCATGTAAATGACATCATACACAGTCATTGCATCTGGGTGTAATTACCACCCAGGCTGAAGTAACGTAATTGACTTAACCCTTTCAGTGCCAAGTCCGATTTTTGTATCAACCCAAATTTCCTTGATCATTTTTCAAATTTATTGATTATAATAATGTGATACATTGATGGAAAGATCTCTAAGAGCTATTTCCATCAATGTATCACATTATTATAATCAATAAATTTGAAAAATTATCAAGAAAATATGGGTTGATACAAAAATCGGACTTGGCACTGAAAGGGTTAAAGATAGCAATAGGTGCAAGACTGCAAATAGTGTGTCTGTCATTTGCAGAATGAGGTCCCCAGAGGGTGAATTTAGTTATGCTATCCCACACAGTGGCCTAGCATCAGCAAATTCACCCACACAAGACCTCATTCTGCTTAGGCCTCATCTTCTGGGAAGTATCTATAGTCTCAAATTAACATTGTTTTTAGTTACTTTTTCCCTTCAGAGAAGTTTGTATATCCCCTAATTTTCAGAAATTGAAATGCATAATCGAGGTGACTAATGGGTGAACATCACCAACGTCAACTGGGGAAGTTCAATCTGATCCTAGGTCTTCCATAGCGGTTGAGGTCTAAGCAGAATTAGGTCCACAGAGAGTTACATTTGGTGACACTAATGCGCCGTGTGGGATAATGTCACTAAATTCACCATCTGGGAAACCTCATTCTGCAAATGATAGACACACTATTTGCAGACTTGAACGGGTGTGTAATAAAGTATGCATTTACACTAATACTGGTAATAGTGGTTTCCATACCCTTAGTAGAGCATAAGTCATCCCACAATCTATTTTGAGATGAAGCTATGAAAAGCAATATCTCTTTTTGGTTCACTAACATAAACAAAATACATAAGTTGATGACACCCCAAGAAGAGTATGGCAAACATAGTATTGTTACAAACAATTTCTATAGAAATTTAAAATTGTAAAAATTGTGTGTAGAGATTAGGCTACCGGGCCTAAATTTGATAAGATGATATTGCACTGAATATAACAGCTCTGCAAATTGTTATCTGCAATGTCCAAAATACAGTAATGCTCTAATTAATCGACTCCTTAAACACAGCATAATTATTGGTAACTTTTCAGGATTTAGTCGGAAATATGGCTTGTTGCCATTCATCGGAAAGCTCCCGGGGAGAGCTTTCCGATGAATGGCAACAAGCCATATTTCCGACTAAATCCTGAAAAGTTACCCATACTTTTGCTGTATTTAAGGAGTCGATTAATTAGAGCATTACTGTATATATAGAATATACAGATAGTATGTCTGAAAAATAAATTTACACCATGAGTGAGATTCCCCATGCCAGTCTACCCCAAGAGCCTTGGCGAGCGTTGACAGGCAATATCACAAGTGGTGCAAATTTGTTTTTCAGACATAATATCCATATATTTTGTTTATACCACGATCACTAATTTATAAACATTAGTAATGCCATAAAATGTGACCCATTTTTTTACTCCCGTATGAACCACTCATACATGTAACTCAGTCAAGTTAAAACGTAGGAATTTTAATCAACTGTGAATTTGTGTTAACTGGATTTGAATTGCCGAAATGGACTCGCCATCGCCTAATATGGCTAAAGTAACCTCTGTGGTAAGGTCAAGAAAGGTCAAACTGACTAGTTCCTACTATGTGTATATACTATTTCATTGAATAAGAAACAGCAATCAATATATGTGTACTTGTCATACTGCTATACTCAGTTAGTTCCAAATAGAGCAAATATTTATCCTACCGATGTTCATATATAGCAAAATCGTGGGATCCTGGTATAAATATGAAATGCACAAATAACGGGAAAAATTCATTGTCACTTATCAAGTCATGGGTAAACAAAGAGACTCATTAAACAATTAAGACTGATTTAAATTACAACATATAATGATTAAACAAAGATCCATAACAACAAAAACACTGATATTCAAAAATACTGTCAAACAATATGTCTCTCACTGCTCTTAAAATATCCATGAACCATGTAATGTAAACCTACAGTAATGCCCTAAATAATCGACTACTTAACCACAGCAGAATTATGGGTAACTTTTCAGGATTTAGTCGGAAATATGGCTTGTTGCCATTCATCGGAAAGCTCACTCCGAGAGCTTTCCGATGAATGGCAACAAGTCATATTTCCAACAAAATCCTGAAAAGTTACCCATAATTCTGCTGTGGTTTTAAGGAGTCGATTATTTAGGGCATTACTGTACACAAAATAACCTGTAGTGTTCTAGATCATGCCATGAATCTCTACTCTGGCTATGTTTGTAGAGATCATTTTCCATCAGTTCCAAGTCTGGAAACTTTCTAATGTTTTGACAGTGAAAAAATAACTCGGGTATAATTTTTCGATGTTAATACATGTACCTGTTCTTTAAATGATATATTTCACAGTATGTGAAGATCCAGCTCGAGATGGCATGATTTATGTGACTTTGTGAGCCAATTTCACTCTGCACCAATTACAATCATAAAATTACATAATTAGTAATAATAGTACCATAGAAGTTCAATATATGTGGCTTTACAATAAGACATGTGATTTTTTTTTTAAATTGATTTTCGAGTGCTCTTTCTAACCTGACCAGAACTATCAAAACAATAAATACATGTACCGGCAGGGGGGGGGGGTCGGAAAAAATTGCCATGACAGTAGGCCGAACTTTTTTTTTTCCACCTCTTGGGTACCCACCATCCCCCTATTTGACTGAAAAAATATTTTTTCCAATTTTATGCAGGGTACCCACCCCCTTTTTACCTCCAAATCCAGCCAAATCACCCCTAATTTGAAGGATTTTATTTTTTCAATTTCATGCAGGGTACCCACCCACGTTTTACCTAAAAATCTGTAGTCTCACACCATTTAGGCTTGGTATTTATTTCAGTTATAAAGTCTGAGAACAGATAAGAATCATATAACCTGTAGCACCCATTGACTCATGACTTGTAAACACGTTATACGAACATTTTACCATATTTCCAATGTTTATCTGTAATCACTTTAAATACAACTGTATCGAAAATATAAAATAAAAATTTAAGCAAAACATTTATGCTAAATAGTAATGGACCCACATGATCTTATACCATCTGACAACATGGCGTTTAACAGATTGATCAGCATTCATATGGCTTTGATGTGAAATTTTGTCCAAAAAACAAAAAAAAACAATAAATTAAACTAAAAAATCAAACAAAAATCTGGATGTGGCTTTAACCCTTTACCCAACAAACCGGCCAAAACCGGCCAAATAAAGCTTCAACGGCCTAAAATATCTTTGGTCTGTCTCAATAGAACCATTCAAATATGGGTATCATTGGAACCGGCTCCTTGACCACATTGTGATAGTTACAGTTATGCCCTGTGCCAATGCATTCTCTTATATATGCGAGTCGACCATAGGTCGCCTCGCATATATAAGAGAATGCATTGGCCTAAATAAAATCTTTTTTTAACACTTTTTACCATTTTTTCTTACATTCTTTAACAATTTTATAATTTTTAATGTGTTAAGCCAATGCATTCTCTTATATATGCGAGGCGAACTATGGTCGACTCGCGTATATAAGAGAATGCATTGGCACAGGGCCGTTCTGTTGGGTAAAGGGTTAAATAGCATTCAATATTTTCTAGCATGATGATATTTCCATGTTTTGCCTCTATTGCTATCTGATCGGGGATAATGAGTAAACATTAATGATATAAATGAATAGCTTTATTCATTTTATTTACTTTAATCATGGGTGTCATAACTGTCCATTTTCATCTTGAACCAGTGGCGTTGGTACTTGACAATGTGATCTGATGCAAAAGACTAAAATTGTGAGTGTTGGTTTGTAACCGGGATTCTGAGAAGCATTATGTCTATATCCACACTAACTACCCCCCCCCCCCCCCCTAAGCCCTGACCTAAGTGTCATACATACCATAACAATGATGCTGAACACTTTGAGGCAATTATATTGCAGAAATGTTGTAAGAGGAAAAAACTGTGACCACTTGGAAAAAAGTTACTTTTTTCGCGGCTGAACCACCCACCCACCCCGGCCTACTGTATGGAAAAAAGTGAATGAACCCCCCCTGGTACCGGTAGTTAAATTAGTTTTCTGGTATGTCTATCTGAATCATGCATCCATCAAACTAAAATATTTGTATAAACCATACTGATTTATAGATAGTATATATCTTCTGGGCCACTATTACAACAACAACAACATCTTTATAAACCCGATTTCAAGACTACAAATAGCTTGTTGTGGATAAAATGCAGATAAAACTGAAAATTGAGTATATTATTTGTCTATAAAGGCATAATAAAGTGGTTCTTTCGCAGTGAAATATCTCAGGTATAATGAAATTTGCCTTGATTGAGTGTGCCTACAGATAGAGTTCTCCCTCTCGGTAAGTTCCATGTATGCTCCAGACGTTGACGAGATCGCCAGCAGTTTGTTCTAAAAATATCAAAAAAAACTGTCCCAAAAGGTTGTATGTATTTTACCATAAAAAAAAAATATTAATTGATAGAAGATTAGGAAGAGATACAATAACTTTAAAACATGTTCTAAACAATACTTCCTTGAATACTGTAATGACCTAAATAATCGACTCATTAACCACAGCAGAATTATGGATAACGTTTCAGGATTTGGTCGGAAATATGGCTTGTTGCCATTCATCAGAAAGCTCTCACTGAGAGCTTTCCGATGAATGGTGACAAGCCATATTTCCGACTAAATCCTGAAAAGTTACCCATAATTCTGCTGTGGTTAAGGAGTCGATTATTTAGGGCATTACTGTAGTAATAAATAGTTTTTGACAAACAGTGAAATCTGATAAATATTGAGTTTGACAGGGTTTTTGAAGAATTTTGTAAATACATGTATATTAGTATTAACATTGCACCGATCTGTAAAGATCATGAGATTCCAGAAACAGCAGAATCGATAGGTCAAAATATGAACTACATAACAGATGTAAATGAACCCAAAGCCTGTTTATGTACAGTATTCAAGTCTAAGAAAACGATAGGGCTTCAACAATGCGGAACTTCATAATGCATATACAGTAATGCCCTAAATAATCGACTCCTTAACCACAGCTGAATTACGGGTAATTTTTCAGGATTTAGCAGGATTTAGTCGGAAATATGACTTGGATATGACTTGCAACAAGCCATATTTCCAGGATTTAGTCGGAAATATGGCTTGTTGCCATTCATCGGAAAGCTCTCACTGAGAGTTTTCCGATGAATGGCAACAAGCCATATTTCCGAATAAATCCTGAAAAATACCCATAATTATGCTGTGGTTAAGGAGTCGATTATTTAGGACATTACTGTACAATTATACATGTGGATATTATTGTGATGATGAGATATCATGATGCGGAATTGCCAAACAAGCCTTGAAATAGTGTGTCTGTCATTTGCAGAATGAGGTCCCCAGAGGGTGAATTTAGTGATGCTACCCCGCATAGCGGGCTAGCATCACCAAATTCACACTCTGGGGACCTCATTCTGCTTACACCTCAGCAGAATGAGGTTCCCAGAGGGTGAATTTGGTGATGCTAGCCCACTATGCGGGGTAGCATCACTAAATTCACCCTCTGGGGACCTCATTCTGCAAATGACAGACACACTATTTCAAGGCTTGTTGCCAACAGCATTGATGAAAGCCCAATACTTGGCTTTTTTTTAAGAACAAAGAAGTCAAATTCTGGCAAAAATATGACTCCATTTGACGACGACCTGCGTTTGCTCAAAGGTGACACACACGCCAAATATCAAGAGATTCTTTTGAAGATTGCTTAAGTTATCATTTAGACATGCAAATATTATGATTTCTTAGTCGAACAAAGGCACATAAATCCGTCATAAATAATTGGACCATGACAAAATTTGAACTTGACCTGTGTTTTCGGATCTGAACCATTTACCAAATATCAAGAAATTATGTTAAACAATACTCTGTCAAAACTCATCAAACTAGGCCTGCGTCTTCTCAAATGTGAACCACGTACAAAAATATAAAGAAATTCAGTTGAATGTTGCTCAAGTTACCATCCGGACAACACGAAACAGTGATTTCTAAGTCGAAAAAGGGACATAACTCCATCAAAAATCATCGGACCATGACCTAGTTCAAACTTGGTCTACGTCTTCTCAAATCCAGACAACCCGGATGGATGGATGCACACACGGATGGACATGCTGATTATAATGGTCCTCCCATATTTTTCGGGGGACATTTAAAGCATGAATGGGAATTCTATAGGAGACTTGACCTTATTTAAAGGCCCACTTAATTTTCGAGTCGCCGATTATTTGTTTTTATAGTGACTTGATATATGGTTTAATAACAATCTATGCCATAAAATATGATTAAAATACTATAATTCATCACTATTTGAAACATCTGTGTCACAGAAGATGCCCACAGAGAAATAGAAAACAGCTGAAATCATAGAATGACTTCCCCCCCCCCCCCCTTTGGCACCCAGAATGCAACAGAATTCAAACTTTTTCAATGGAAGGGGAAAAACTCTATCTTTAATATATAGAGTAATTAGAGTTACTCCCCCTGCATTGAAAATAATACTGATTTTAACTTCAATCTTGATGACAAAACGCATTGGCATCTCAACAAAACAACATGTCCACAGTTTATTACACCGGATAAGTTGACAATACAATGTTTTGGAGCTTCCTCTTTCAAATGGTATATGATATTGCATATATGTTATATAATGTAATCTGGGGGTTCGAAAATTAAGTGCAGGGCCTTTAACTCTACAAATTTTAAAATATCGGTACTGAACACTGGTCAACCTCAGGCACTGTGGGTTGGACAAAGTGATGAAGATTAAAAAGGTCACATATAGCATTGGAAATTCATCAAACCATGCAATTCTCAGCAAGCACTTTTTCTGACAAAATATGAAAGTTCATTTTAAAGGAGACAGATGAAATGATGATTTGTTATGAAATGATTATATAAAATGATGCTAAGAATGCCTCAAATATGACTAAGTATGAGTTTGAGCTCATCATTGCAAGTTTAGATATTCAATTCAGTTGCAATACGTTCATTTGAAGGTTACTCAGAAATGTTTTGCTTGTTTTACTAATCACAGTGCTTTATTGACAATTCCAGTATTTTGTTCATTCCAATATTCCAAATACTCAGAAAACTAAGG
This sequence comes from Siphonodentalium dalli, assembly GCA_032622095.1. Lineage (NCBI taxonomy): Eukaryota > Metazoa > Mollusca > Scaphopoda > Gadilida > Siphonodentaliidae > Siphonodentalium > Siphonodentalium dalli. The sequence goes on along the minus strand of CP136061.1, from coordinate 237,399,583 downwards.
AGTTCTGAGTAATTATTCATAGTACATGTAGCAAGGAAGGTGTTGAATTAAATTATACAACAACTATAGACTGTCGGAATGCCTAATTTAACTCTTTCAGTGCCAAGTCCGATTTTTGTATCAACCCATATTTCCTTGATCATTTATCAAATTTATTGATTATAATAATGTGATACTTAGAGCTATTTCCATCAATGTATCACATTATTATAATCAATAAATTTGAAAAAAGATTAAGGAAATATGGGTTGATACAAAAATCGGACTTGGCACTGAAAGGGTTAAGAGAAAATAATGAAATCTATATTGAGGAATGCTTTTGAAATTTGTCAACAAGGGAACAGAAATGAATCTGACCTGAAATATTTCTATGTAGACGTAAAAAAGAAGAGACAGTGTCCATTTTGGAATTACGGACAATTTCCTGACTTAGATATCTTTTTTATCTTCAGCTGTTTGTTCTGCCGGGCTGTCGTACGTGGACCTGACCACCGTTTCTTGTTTTCTTGATATCTGCTGAAGATGAATGATAAGTCGACAGGCCAGAAGTAGAGTAAACACCATAGCTGGGCTCATTTTATCAAGGCCTTCACCGAGGGCAAAGTGCGTATAAATGTCATTGAGCATTATAACCAGTAAAATCACATTAGCGGCTTCCTTTAATGCACCTGAAAATAAAATACAAGGGTTATTACATGAATATAGAATACAACTATACAACATAGTAGCCGGGAGTACCAAATTTTCACCAAGAGTAGAATTGTGGTTTTAACCATGAGCCTATTGGCGAGTGGTTAAAACCACAATGCCACCAGTGGTCAAAATTTTGTACTCCTGACTACTATCATAGTACTATGGATGTATTTTATTTATGCCATAATTAAAAAAAATTTTATTTCACCAATTCAACTAAGTGCTCCGCTGTTGACTTTTAATGTGTACCCTCAACGTCAATGAGAGACACAAACACGATGCTACAATGTATAAGGAATGTATGTCATGCGTAGTGATGCATACTTTTACATCATGATGTCAGTCTGTTTCTAAACCATCGGTCACTTGATATTCCCATTCATATGTTTCCTAGTTCATATAACTCTAGCAAGCTATGTTCGATTGAAATGCAGGCAATTTTCCACAATTTTAATTGATATGATAACAACTTCCAATTTTAAATGAATGTAATAGGAGAACTATTATTCTAACTATGATGTAGTTCTACTATGGGTATAAACATTTAAACCACGAAATGACGTTTGAAAATTTACACCCACAGTAGAAATTAATACACACAAGTAGAAATTTATACCCACAGTAGGGAGTAAAGATGAAATTTACAAAATATATGTTACCGGTATACACACAATAGGCAATTATGCTATAAATGTGCAGCTCATTTCATCAAGACCATAACTATAGCTTTAATTTGAATTTATAAATCAGTCTTTCAGGGAGAACTGTGCGCTGTCACACCCTCAACTGCAGGTGACTTATAAGCTCTTGTCAATCTTGTGATAATGTAATACTGTATATACATTGTACAATATATTATTCCACCTTAAAGGTACACAGTCCGATTCGATGGTCCCTGTATCATCAGACTCCAACAACAACACCATTTCTTCAAAATACGCCATATTGTTTAATGCTACCATCAACTCTAGTATCAGAACATGTTATTTATCAACATTTTGTTCAATGCAATTTGGTATCGAGAGTATATATAGGTCGACTCGTTGAATATTTTCTAGACTAGTCCTTCCCAGGAGGAAAACACAACAAGAGCACTTATTTGCTCCCACAATTAATAAGATGGGTGTAATTGCACCCTGTAATATAATCATAAGTTGACCTATACTGCAGGTTATCTGAGTTTTAAAGGTTTCCTCTGGAGTTTATTTTCTCGATTATTTTGCCATAATAGTTGGGTGTTTCTCAAACAAAATATCATAATGGGACATACACTTTAACACTTATATGTCTGTCTAAATGTAGTCACATTTCACATACCCATAATTGAATTGAAACAGAAAAGGATCGAAATAAACCTTCAATTAGTTCAATATTGAATCAATGATTACTGTCATCATAATCATTTTGACAAGATGGACGAGTGCACATTTTAGCACCCATGAATTGAAAATTGATTGTGCATACGGGTGAGAGAGCAATCGCTCCCGTCTCCTGCGACGGACTGCTAGGCCAAATATTCCACGTGGAGAAAAAATAATATTTCAAAAAAATATATCTCAGATAACACTGAGCTTTGATGGGTGGGTTCCTTGACTCAAATCAAATATTTTTTACCCCCGAAGCCAAAGAAATAGTAATTTAGAATGTTAATTCGGATTATGTATCCATAAACACTTTAAATAAATACGGATAGTCCTGCATAAACAAGCATGAGAATTGCAAGTATAGTAAAACATTCCAATTCTTATTAGCAAGCAGGATATATACTGAATACCACAATTACACACTGCACGAACAATATTGTTTTGGTGACAAGACACTCTCTCTCGAATCCATACACACTTACACCAGCACATACTAAATGAAGACATTTGATCATTCACAATCATACCACTCGCACTGCATTACATATTACACAAATTTTGTGCATAGGTATGTAACATACCTCTTACCAAATTATGTATACATAATTTTGGGGTTCATATGAGCCATGTCTGTCTAACTACATAACTTGTAGGGTGTCATCTTACTTGGGACAACTGTTGTGAGGACTTCACACTCCTACAAATGAAGAATATATAACTCCAGTGTACTTTTATAAATGAATGGGAGTACATGTATACATGTACATTCAGTATAAATCAAATGGTAGAATCTCACCTGGAACAACAGCCATGAGGACTCCACACAGCACCTCCATTGTGCCAATAACCTTTCTGTAGGAATGTGGGTTTGGCTTCCAGCCACTTTGCTTCACAAATGGAAACACCTTGGAATTTCTTATGTAAGTTTTTCTCTGAAAATAAATTGATCAAACTTATTATGAAAGGTTTACATCCACTTCATTCTTTATAGTATTTTGCCATTGGTTAATTTGGTTTCCAAAATGCTAATATATTTAAATATCAGTAGGATATTATGTCGAAAGTGAAGGTTGAGTGTAGGAATTTCGTCTCATCCAGGGTTCGAGGCTTCGAGCTGCCAAATTTGCCAACTGCCAAAAGTCCATTTTTTTGCAAGAGACTTATCAATTGCTATGTAGTTTTTATTAGGGCTGGGCGGTATATCAACACTCTTGGGCTCCAAATAAAACTGCAGACCCAAATAAATGTGTAGAGAGTAAATCCTGACAGAATTTAATAAAAGTATCCTATGCAAAAATTGAATAAACACTCAAAATACATAAAAGAATAATAATATTATTCATTCATAAATGATCACATGGTGTTTTAGACAATACCATCTAGGAACAATCCCGTCATCGACAACAAAATCGACTCGGCAGTCAGTGTAATTAGCTGGAAACTTCTAGTGGGGTCAATACCCCACCAGCACTCTATACAGAGGAGTATCGCATATTAACACAATGTTATAACACGCCAATCAGCCCTCGACCAATGGAAGTTATCTAATGAGGTCTGGTGACCGACCTTTATTTACTGTAAAGATCTTTAAGTCGTCGTCTATTCTATCAAACAGTCTGTCATGATTACAACAAGCTTATGCATTGTATACACGGCACACACCTTGATTGACCAATTATATGCATTTCGGATCATTCAAACAAATAATTGGTCCACCAAGGTGAGCATTACTAATATAGGCTATGATACCATGTTTTTCACAAGAAGCACATGCATACATAGCGACATGGGAAACAGGGGCGACACATCATGCCAAAGAAGATATAAACGTTAATAAAACAAGAGGTGTGCACTCGAGTGCTAGCATACCCCCATTGGCAAATTCAACCCGCATCATCCGTAAACCCAACAAAAAAGATTTTTCACTTTAAAGAAAAATTCGGACTAATAATATCGATATGGTGTCACAAGAAGTTTGTACAGAAAAAATTATTCAAATTGGTTCATATTTGTCAAAGTTATAAAGTCGGACATAATTTTCTAAGTCAAAATAAGTCGAAAATGAAGTGTAATATTACGAAAAACAGTCTGAGCCAATCCCTAGCCGCATCATGTAGAGAGGGTATTGTGAGAAGCATGTATACCAAAAATTATTGAAATCGGTTAATATTTGTTAAAGTTATTAAGTCGGACAGAATTTTCTAAGTCAAAATAAGTCGAAAATGAGGCGTAACTTAAAAAAACAAAAGTCGGACTGAACCGCAATTAGCATCATGCGGAGAGGCAGTCCTAAGGAGATTGCATACAAAAAATTATTGAAATCGGTTCATAGTTGTTCGAGTTATGAGGTCGGACGGACGGATGGACGGACGGAGGGAGAAAGCGTGACGGACGGACAGACGCAGTCAATCCAGTATACCCCCCATTTTCTTCGAAAGTGGGGTATAATTAAATCAGAACAGTTTGTAATACCAAATATGCCATAATAAAACTTCAGATCAATGGGGGTGGTATATTCGGACGAATTGCATGGATATTTGTTTTGTTGGGGAAATCCTGCAGTTACTATCCTGAACAGTGGCAAATTTAGTACCCCTAGTACCCCCCCCCCCCCCCCTCATCAACACAATAAACAAATGTAATCAACGACAGACTGTTTTACACACAGGCAACAACTAACAGACATTCAAAGTAAATAAAGGTCTTACACCCGCAATTCGTATGTTTTGATCACGTGGTTCTGCCAACTTGTGGGCTACATCTCCGTATTCTCCGAAAATTAATAGATTTTAAAAATCGATTTCTAATCACTCTGAGCTTTGATGGGTGGGTTCCTCAACTCGAATCAAATATTTTTTACCCCCAAAGCCAAAGAAATAGTAATATAGGACCCTCTGATCGGATTGAGTACCTTTAAACAAAGTAAATGTTCAAATATTAAAATTCCTCTTAATCTGAATAGTCTAATTTGTTGACTACGTGTCATCATGTTACAGAGGAACGGGTCGCTGACTTGATTCGAACATTAAGTTCATCAACTAGACCTGACTAACTACATGTAGACCTGACTATGACTGAGAAGGTAGGGCCCTGCGAATCAGGCATTTTCATTTCGAATCAAATCTCGAATCGAATCAGCCAAATGATTCCGAATCGCATCAAATTTCAATTCAAATCATGGAATCAGACATATAATAGTGAAGATGAATAAAATACATGATTCAGAGGCCATACCAATAACAATTTTCTCACTTCGTAACTACGATAAATGGTCGTCAGTATACAATGTAAATATTATCTTTAAATGAATCAAATGCATGTCTAACAAATTAAATTTAAGTGCACATTCTTTGTGGCCATCTCTATTATACAATTTAATGAAACAGTTCAGAAGCCATATTGAAGCCAGAAAGCAATCGGGTTCACAAGTTTGACATACATGTATATATATGAAATTGTGTTAGATCTGTTGCAAGGTGGTCTATATTATAGTACCGGTATTTATAGCTCAGGTTGATGACACTTTGACAGTGTTATTTATATGCATTGCTATCATCTACTAGTATATACATGTATCTATATTTGCGAATGTCGGTCTGTCTGTCTGTGTTCTATAGAAATTCACAGGGGACCACCTAGATGGCACAAAATGGGTCTAATAGGGGTAACTTTTTACGAGAAAGATAATGGCGTGGCTTAAAGCTGTCAAAAGTGGCGTCATTCGAGTCAGAGGTGCACTGAAAGGGAGTGGGGCACCAAAATTGATGTATACACAATATTTTTAGCGCCAATTTCCACCAAATTGATACACATTCTTATCCATGATATGAGGAATCTAATAGTGTTATTTTAAAGATGTCATATTGGTGCTGCTTTGGTGAGAGATGGGGGTGGGGTGGGTGGGCACTAAATTTGATAAAAATTTGTTTAGTCGCGGATTAGCACCAAACTTACAAATAATAATCTCCATCATATCAGGAGTCTAATTGTGTGGTTTAAAGATGTCAAAAGTCAGGGGTGCCTAGAGGGTGAGAGGGACACAAACATTGATAAACAATATGTTTAGCGCCGATTTCCACATGATTGATACATATTCTTCTCCGTGATACGAATGATCTAATCCTGTGGTTTAAATGCGCCAAATTGGTGCCTTTTGTATGAGAGATATGCAATGGTGGCCCTAAATTTGATACGAATTTGTATACTCGACAATTTTCATAAATAAATCTATATCTATATTTGCGAATGTCTGTCTGCGTTCTATAGAAATTCACAGTGGACCACCTAGATGGCACAAAAGGGGTCTAATAGGGGTAACTTTTTATGAGAAAGATAATGGCGAGGGTTAGTATAGTTGTAAATAAATAAATACTTCTTTATTGTTGGGACGGATTAAACGCGATAAACAAAATGATAATCGCTCCGACCTGACAAGGTGAACCACTACTTATATTCCATGTGTAAGTGTCGGCGCACACGATCCCGATTGTGTCCGGTAAATCCGGCTGCCGGATAAATCGGGCCCGATAAAATCGGGGGTTCAGCGCACACGAGTCTGATTTTCACTCAGGTCATATGCATGCTATGGTCACTGTGCAGCTGTAGTAAATAGCCAATTGGTGTGGTCAGCCTATCTAGACATTTACTATAGCTAGTCATGGTGATTTATATTAATATGTATTTCTAAAGACTAATATTTATTAATAATAAACTAAATAAATATATTAATATTAAATAATATATTGAGGTCACGGGCAATACAGTGAATACTGCCAATAGCCGTAAATTGGCGTAATCCACCTTTCCACAGCTGCCGCCCTCTTGTTGCAATTATTATATACGGGCACCTATTTTCTGCCCATACCGCTATTCTCAAAGTAATTGACCAGAAAAACGGGGTGATACCCCGGTCATGACCACGGTGATACCGGTAATAAACGGTAGCTGTATCGAGGCGGTCATGGCAGTGGAATTACGGTATTGGGCGATGATACCGCGGTCTTTTAGCGGGCACCGCATTAATTTTTTGGAATACCGCAGTGATTTTCATGGAACACTTTGAGGGGAGGTATTTACTCCCACATACGTTAACAAGCGGTATCAGTACCGCGGTATTGGAGGATACCGCGGTATAGTACCGCAGTATTAACGGGGTGACACCACGTTGCTGGTGGTCAATTACTTTAAGTATAGCGGTAGGTCTACCAGCCGTTGTTCCTTGTCGATTAATCAGAATTCTTGATAGAATTTTCGAATAGCGGTCGCTGCTAACTATTCCGACATTTTGAATGATATTTTGGTCATGTGACAAGCAAAAAAAATGCGTTGCCATCGTCACGAGCCGGATTTTCCGGATGAAATCAAACTGAGTTTGATTGGTCCGATTAAATCGGATCCAACAAAAACCGGCCCAAAGTTAGGCGCACATGATCCCGGTTGTCCCCGATTTATCCGGCAGCCGGATAAATTGGGGACAACCGGGATCGTGTGCGCCGACACTAAGAATCATGTTTTGTGATGCCATTTGGATATACAATTTATGAGAATACGTGTAAACACTTTGAGAGCAAGATTATTCTCTATTCCCACCAAATATCCACAGAGGGTTTCACATCACTTTAAGTTTAACCTGCCACCTGGGCAACGCCGGGTAACACTGATAGTAATATATAATTGCGAAAAACCAATGTGGTCCGTTGAATTAATGAGAATGCAACTGGTGCCAATGTTTCGATACAATTCGAATCAGGACAGCCGATTTCGAATCGAATCAGATGAAAGATTCTGAATCGCATCGAATCGATTCGCAGGGCCCTATGACTAAGGTCAGGAGTCTGGCCCTTACCAAAAAATAACCATAAAATTGGTTCTAAAAAAAAAACACAAACCATTTCCTTGTATATATCGCTGTTTATCGATGGCGTTAGTTTGAGAGTGCCGACGAGAACGAAAAATATCCCCAGAGTCAGGGACATCGCCGTCAAAACGAACGACGAACCCATTCTTTTATTCTGAGAAACGCCTGAAACAAGCGAAAAATGAAAATGTATCAAATAATCAAGTGTAGTTATAAATACTTTGGCCCTTGATCACTGCAAACGAGCCCAAAAATTAAGCCAATCTGGATAAGTGCTAAAACGTGTGTGCTTCTATAGCTGTCAGAGTCGTTATATTTGGTGGGAATCTGGATTCAGAATCCGAATCCGATTACGGGGGCGGGGCTAATTCCCGATTCTAGGTCAGATTTTGTTTTCTTTATCTCTATGTTGTTTAATTTCACTCTCCGGTCCTGGGAACTTTGCTTTGTGGGATTGTGGTTGTCTTTGCCGTTCGTTTTCTCTTTCGTTGTCTTGGTTTTTTTCCCGCACTGACTGCTGTAAGTACCATCCTCTGACCATCTGTTGTTCTCAGCATCGTTTCGTGTAGTGGCTTGATCTCTCTTTAAAATCTGTTAAAATGCTTGTCCCTTACTTCTGATGATTTTGAATTCCAAATTTCCGGGCGAACATAGAATTTTGCGAACTCCTAAGACCTTGGTTAATGTAAACTGTCCGAATCCAAATAAACTACGTTGCAATTCCTTGTACTCTCCGTCAACTATAGTTTAAAACACCCTATAGTAACGTGCACTTGTCCGAAATTTGCGAGATGACCTACATTCGGACCAACTTCCTTTCTCTTTTGCTTGTATTTGGCATTCTGTACTTGCTTCAGGTTTTTTGTAGCGGCGAATATGTCTTCTGCAGAATTAACAAGCTCTCTATAGGTCTTCAGTGGTTGTTGGGTTTTCAACTTCTAGACTAACAAATAAACGCTAATTATTAACATGGTTAATGCTTTCATATTATATTTTCTCACATCAGTGAAATACACGCTCTTTATTAAAATCATATCAGGAATAGACTAACAAATAAACGCTAATTACTATATATAACATAGTTAATTATTTAATAATAATGATGTCAAATATTATTAGGTGTAAAATGTTCTCACATTACTGATGTAAACGCTCTTTAATTATACCATAGACTAAATAGCAAATAATACTAACCTATTTAATGCTTTTGACACATCATATTCACCGTTGCTGTCGAAAAAACACGATTTGCAGTAAAACGTGATGTAACTCAAGTCTGCTGACCACATGTTGAACACTTGTTTCGTCATCGGAACACATTGGTAATGTGTCCATTTTTTACAAAACTATTTTATTTTATATATAAAAATCTACAAATACACATCTTAAATAATTATAAAGGGATAAAGATTTCCAATCAATTCTAATCAACTGCCACAGATCATAAATCAAATGGATAATAAAACACTGATTAAACTCATCAACAACTCCACTAATCCACCCTAGGTGTGAGGGACTTGCTGCATTTACCAGGGACTTGCTGCGTTTACCGGGGACTTGCTGCATATCCAGGGACTTGCTGCATATAGTAGGACCCGTCTCCGATACTATGTTTAATGTTCTCCCAGCGTCAAACATGGCTCATGTATTTGACACAAGTATCATTTGTATCTTATATTTTTAAAGTTCATGTTTGTTGTGAAAGTCATGCTTTTCTTCTATGTGTATATATACACGACACATAATTAGCTGCCAATCCAGGCCAATCCGACTTAATCGCATCTTTTTTCAAGTTAAAGTGTGTTTATTGATGAGGGCAAGCATTTCTAACAGCTCTAGGTCTCCTGAATCAAATTCCGAAGATGTTGTGAAGAACACACGAAACTTGTCAGTTGTACAGGGACGTGACGACAGGGGTTGCTTGGGTGTCTCGACCCCCCCCCCCTCCACCAGAAACTTTGGTACAATTTTCTTAGCTGTGCAGTCATTCATACATGTATCTTTATTGGATTAACGTACTTGATTCATACGTGAGGAAAATCAGGATTCTTTTGACTAACTGTTCCAAATAATGATACGCACAAGCCAGCAAACGCAACAAACAAACCCGATTTTAAATAAATACATATACATACTTATAACTAACCCGGGAGAGGGGGTGACCGGTGATCTGTATATGTGTTCAACTTGTTTTGGTAGGCCTAGTCATGTTGCTTTGCCATTACTAATTATTTATTATTTCAGTGTAATAACATATGGGAGAGGGAGTAACCTTAAGTGAGTCAGCACTTGTCCTCCAATCCCATTGTATGTATGAACAAATGTATGTGTTATATACCATGTGTTATCTAAATTTGAAATAAATATGTTTAAACTAAACTTTGGTACATTTCCAGCAGTTGGAAATTTCATGCATGACACAACATTAGTTGGACATTAATTTGACACCATATATAGGTTGGAATTGTTCTCATTGTTTGATTTTTTCAACCAGTAAAAGTTGGTAATTTTCAAATCTTAGTGTGTGTCAGGTTGGATATTTCCAAGGGGGTGCATAATGGAATTCTGCGAACCTGTGAGATTGATGTTTGGTTCCATGGGGGGTGCAGTTGGCCTGAAATTTGAGGAAACATCTGGCCACGTCCCTAGAACTTGTACGTGTGGGTACTTAATCAATAAATTGACTGACATTTCCACTATAAAGTCCTGAGATCCTAGAATAAGCTTTACATTTGTGTTTGTGCGATTGGCAGATGCAGTTCACCTGCGATCACAAGACTACAACATTAGCTTCATGAGCAAAGCTTTATTTTACAACTATTGTACAGCACGTTGGCCAAAAAATGCCTGTGTTTGTGCACTATACAGAGACTAATATTGTGCAAAACGACTGCATTTAACGCAACAAAACATTTTAAACATGAAATTGCTATAAGACTAGATAGTACATACGTGTATCTGATAATCCATCGATATCATATAATCCTACTATTTCTCGAATAAGAAGAAACATTATAATAACGAACAAAGCAGAAGACATATCCATGCAGGTTCACATGAATTCGGTCAATGGTGACGTATCCGCCGAATTTGAAATCGACATGCGTTCGGGCGGTATTTTATGGATGGAATTATGAAATGGACATATGAAAGTGCCAATGAAATCGACATTGATTTGCTTCGCCTACCTCCGAAGTGCTCCCCCAGCGTTACTATCAATAGCGTTATTATTTGGCTAATTTCAGTAATATTCTCCCAGTTTACACTCGATAAAACAAATTTGTCTCCGCATTTAAAATTATTTGATATAGATCGTTTATATTCTGCAATAATCTGTACACAAGAGACGGATTCTTATGTTTTATTGTGTTTTTAAACTCCGAGGTGGCGAAATCTCGGTTTGTTTACATTACGAACATTTTAATCCGTAATCCGAATCCGAATCCGAATCTGGATTACCACGAGATTACGATTACGGTCTGTTCGTTTACTGATTCTGGTCTGTTCGTTTACCGAACCACGTCGTACGGGGACTAATCTGTAATCTGAATCCAGATTCTGAATCCGGATTCCCACGAAATAACGACTCTGCCAGGCAAGCTGCAAACAGAGTTCAGTCCCCTCGCTACGCTATGTCTGACCACTGCATGCATGTGTATTTTCTTCATTAAATATAACAGTTTTTATTGAAGTGTTTTGACCGTTATAACTCATTCTTGATTGATCTTGAAAATAATTTCCAAATCAATATGGAAAGTTCAGTTTCTCAGAATAATGCAAAATGAATTGTAACCTACGATGGCGTTAAATAAAAAAAAGTCTAAAAAAAACAAAGAGTGATTTCATCTCATTTTGCGTACATGTAGGTGATGGCAGTGGTAAGTCCAGTGTAGACTGAACTCATATATATATGAGATATGAGGTCTCCCCAAGTTGGATTTAATGCGATGTAAAAATTGGCGCGACCAGTTAAGATATATGTATAGGCCTATATCTTGTAAACAGAAAAAAATGGCATGCCCCTTGATATGTCGTTTTTAAAAGCCCATAACATATATTTGAACACTATGCCCAGAACACAACATTGTAACAAGAAAACCATAGTAAGAAATGGTAAGGCCATCTAGAACATATAGTATTACGCATATATAAAATATATCAATTGGAGCTTTAATGTTGTGATTGTGAAAAATGTCTATATAGGTAATGCTTTTTATATATAGTTGATTATATGTATTTGTTGTATATATGTGTATAGTATGTGCTTAGTGAGAAAGCATATGGACACATTTTTTTTTAATCGGACGTGCCAAACTAAAGTTATGATAATTATGAAATATGTACTCACGTATAATGATGTGTTCCAACAGGAAGGTTCATCGTCAAACAAGCAACCGCCATTACATTGATACACCATGCAATATATTATTGGTTATATCCAAACACCCATTGCCAACAAAATGACAAACGCCTTGACGATTGACATGTTATTATGTTGACGTGTTGCCAGCTCGCGGCAAATACACTAAACTGTTATTTTCTCGGTTGTCTTATACGACATTAGAATTGTTTTCGGCTTGCATGTATCTTTTCTTTGTTATTTATTCTAATTTCTATCGAAATAGAGGTCTGCAATTGACTGACAGAAGCCGATATACGGCGGCTGAACACTGAATGATTTACAAACAATTTCGAGAGTCATTATGAAATAATTTCCGATAAGGTTTCATTCACCACCGATTATGGAGACTAATTAATCACAATGCCTTCAAGCTTTCATGAAAGCACCACCTCAGAATTCCGTTAAAACAACTAATCCTTCAAATCATTACAACAACTGTGGCTAATCACTGAAAGTTTCACATTCACCACACCAGAAAACCTCTAAATGCGGACCTACAAATTCTACTAATCGGATTAAATACACTCCGGATACTTCGCAATAAGACCATTAGTCTACATTCCAACGAAGACATATGTTCACAGTGTTGAGTTGTCGGGTTTATTTCGGACATCACCAAGGGGTATAATAAAACAAATATCACAACATCGCTATGTTGGCTTTATGAATAATACAAATATTCCTTCTTTAGACATAATTTTTTTTGCATTAAACCTCATTCCCCAATGTTTTGCCCAAAAAAATATAATCATAAACATAAAAAAAACATTAATAACACCTGAAATAAAACGGAATTATTGTTTAATGTTATTTTGAAATATATATAATTATTATTTACATAATGACAAGCTCATAACCCAACTGACGTCTAGCTCGTGTTCCGATACGTCACATATACGTTTACCAAGTAACTACACGTTCAGCGGTGTTGGCGTATAGTAGAACATTAAAAATCATTAAAATTTGTACCCCTACCGAGATTCTCCCCTGGTGTTATTCGATCTCTGTGGACCAAATGTATTTAAAACTACTTAATCCGATTCGATGCCAATCGATGGTCCCCATATTATCAGATTCCAACAACAACAACAACAACAACATTTTTTTTTACATGCCGCTTCAGCTATCAGAATTGATTAATTACCCAAAAATAATGCTAACCACAGTAAACTACAGTATAAAATTGCCCAAACGTGTTATTTTATCAACATGTCGTTGGACGAAATTTGGCCTTATTATCAACACAAAGCCTCTTGCTTTTAGAGTTATCCATCTTCATCCACAATTTGGTACAAGATCGTCGGTTCGTCGAATTTTTACTGTGCCATGATTAATAAAAGTATCGATGGTAAAAATAATAGATATCAAAAATCAATATCTAATAAATTTCTCTGATCTTTGATAGGTGGTTTCTTCGACTCGAATCAAATATGTTCCCCCCCCCCCCCCAATCAAAATAGGGGCGTTTTATCGGATTATTCATCTTTACTTGTTAAGTCGCCCAACGATGACAGCTCCAGCCCAAAATGTCTAATGAACCGGTCTGTTCTGACTATAAAAAAAATCATACTTGGGAAGTGGAAGTTTGTCAAATTTATCTAGGTCTTATATAAAAGACAATTGTTTGGGGACTACATATACGGAAAGAAACGTCAAAGAACATGGTAAGTATCGTTTTCAGAATTTATTATTTCTCATTGTTATCGAGTAAATGATATAACATTAATGCAGTTCGTTTCACTTGGGGGAGAACAGAAATTTAATTTTGATTTGCCTCAACGATTCGATCGGTGTCACATGACTTGGCCAAAATGGCGGGTGGAGCATCTCATCTCAATTCCGGAAAGATAAATCTCAACATTCTGAGAGATTCCTATCGAAGGGAATTTTTAGAATGTTTGGACAGAAGCTCTGGGACGAAGGCTATTGTCTGGGACGATGCGCTTACCGGACCGTTCGGTCTTATCGCAGAATATTCCTTGCTGAAAGAACATGAAGTAGAGAAAATGTTTCCACTGAAAGTTGCCCCACTCCCACAGTCAAACGTTCACAACATTATCTTCATAGTGCGACCAAAAGTAAAGCTGATGGATAAAATAGCCGAGATTATTCTTCAAGAAGACCACAAAGCAGGCAGTAGGAAAGAATTTTCTGTTATTTTTGTCCCTCGGAAATCACTTTTATGCGAAAAGAAGCTAAAAGATTTGGGGGTGTATGGAACTTTAGAAAACCGCATTGATGAATTTAATCTTGAGCTGATTCCATTTGACTCAGATATTCTTTCAATGGAAATGGACAACAGCTTCAGAGAGTGCTATATTGAAAATGATTTCACATCACTCTTCTATGTTGCACAATCATTAATGACAATACAAGCTTTGTATGGGATTATCCCTAAAATTTATGGCAAAGGAGACTGTGCTAAACATGTTGTTGATCTTCTGTTCAGAATGCATAGAGAGCTTGGTGGACGAGAACCACAAATAACACCACAGATAGACAACTTGGTGCTCATTGACAGAAGTGTTGATTTATTAACGCCCTTACTGTCACAACATACCTATGAGGGTCTAATTGATGAAATTTATGGAATAACAAATTCAAGTGTAAAACTGCCTCCAGAAAAATTTGTATCACAAAATGCAGATTCATCATCATCTGACGTCTCAAGTGAGCCAAAGGCGTTCATTTTAAACTCTTCAGATGAACTATTTGCAGAATTGAGGGACAAAAATTTCACAGCTGTCGGATCAATTGTCAGTAAGAAGGCTAAGGTTATCAGTGCACAGTTTGATGAAAGGCATGCTGCAAAGACTGTCACCGAAATGAAGCAGTTTGTGTCCAAACTTCCACATCTTCAAGTTGCCAGACAATCACTGGCCACTCATACTTCAATAGCCGAGCTTGTTAAAGAGCACACAGATGACGACTCTTTCTTGGACTCACTGAGATGCCAACAGGAACTGATCAATGGAATAGAGACTGATAAAATCAACCCACATATTGAAGACTGTATAGCAAAGGTTGAACCTATTCACAAAGTACTGAGACTGATATGTATACAGTCTCTATGTAACAATGGATTGAAACCTAAAGTTCTGGATTATTACAAGCGAGAAATTATACAAACCTATGGTTTTCAATATATGATAACATTAATGAATTTGGAGAAAGCCGGTTTCCTCACTCCACATGGAAATAGAACATATCCAATTCTAAGAAAGTCTTTAAAGTTGGTGATTGATGATATCAATGAAGTTAACCCAACTGATATCGCATATGTCTACAGTGGATTTGCTCCATTGTCTGTTCGACTTGTACAATATCTGGCTAGGCCTGGGTGGAGGAGTATAACAGAAGTCCTAAACTTGCTACCTGGACAGACAATCGAGGACTTCCAGAACATACCCGTAGCCCTGCGTAAAAGGCGTGGTTCGATTGGTTCCTCTCATTCCAGCACATCTGACCAGAAGGTAACCCTGGTCTATTTTCTTGGTGGTGTAACTTATGCTGAAATTGCGGCTCTGAGATTTTTGGCACAACAAGATGATGGAGGGACTGACTATGTTATTGCCGCAACAAAGTTGATCAACGGATCCTCCTTACTGGATGCAATGATGGAAAAGTTGGAAGCTGTGAAGACAACCAATCCATTCTATCGATAAAAATGACAATTGAACTTGGCTTTGTTTGAGATGATGAACAACATGTACATGTAAAGCTGCCAGCCTGTATTAATGGTTGCACTTACATGTAGATGTACAGGCAAACATGTGTACAAGTTTGTATGTATGTTTAGGAGCAGTACCGGTACACAATTTCACAGACAGCAAAATATGAAGTTAAATATTTAGGGGATATAACCTTCAGTGTATGTTTAGCATATTGTGTTAAATCATCAACTTAAGGGGGATGCACGTTTCGCATAAATCCACCCAAAAAATGGCAAGAGATTTTCAACAAAGAATTTCTCTGGATCTATCAGGCAAAAAATCATTAATTTCACGCATCATCATCTTCATCATTGTATGTAGAATCTGAGCAATTATTGAGAGTCAACAAAAATAATGGATTTTAATACATTTGAGAAGTTGAAAATTTTATTTTATTTTTGGCCCTTTCGGTACCAAGAACTGCTAGAATAAATAATAATTTCACACATATCTCAGCTTTAACCTGGTTATGAACTCATGACCCACAACTCATCTGAGCCCAATTGTTCATTGATCATGGCATGAAAATC
Organism: Siphonodentalium dalli; assembly: GCA_032622095.1. NCBI lineage: Eukaryota > Metazoa > Mollusca > Scaphopoda > Gadilida > Siphonodentaliidae > Siphonodentalium > Siphonodentalium dalli. The sequence continues at coordinate 237,383,024 of CP136061.1, read as the reverse complement.
CTCAAATATTGAAAATTAATTATAGGTAGTTGCCTTTCTTAATGAAAATAATCATTAAATTTCACAAATAAAGAATAATTAAGTATCCTCTCTTGATCTTGAGATATGATATCATATCATGGATATATGAACTGTACTTTTGAAAAAAATCTATTTTACAGAAGTTCTTGGTACTAGTAAATGAAAACAGTGAAATTAATTTGTTATGCCATAAAAGTAAAGTAAATGAGGTTATAATATCCAACTCATCGATGGTTCTTAAATATGGTCTCACAATAATCGCTTGTACCAAATTTCACAAAGATATTCCTAACAGATTTTGAGAAAATCCATTTTGAAATACCAGGAAATTTTGGCAAAACGTGCATCTGACCCTTAAATATGACATTAGTCATTACTGTTCTAATACTTTAATTTAAAAAAAATTTAAAGCTACTGTGTAGAAACAGTCACAAGTTTGAATGCATACAGTATACCAGAACATGTAACTTGTTTTGCCTATTTGGTGATTTATCAATGGTGAAGTCACTGAAGAGCATACATATACATGTACAACCAGTCCATTTGCTGTCACTGCATTTTTCCATCTGCATGTCCAAGGAAATATTTTGAAATTGCTAGGATATCTATTTTCCAACTTATGTCCTACATGTACGTTGATGGACTCAATGTAGTTCAATAGGATGAGTAAATGCACACTTACTGACAAATGCCTTGTCTTAATTTTATAATGGAATGTAAATGATTGATTTTAGTCGAAACATTTGTTAAAATATTGTGTTTTGTGGTTGAAATGCCTGACTCATAATTGAAGTTGGCCAAAATGCCTGGAAAATTGTGTACTGCTACATGTACATGTACCATAATAATATTGCATGCTCACGTTGATTGGCTTTTCATTAGATACTAGTATAACTTGTAAGAGAGAATGCAGAACATTTATATTTATTTCACAATCTGGTATTCTGCTTTTGTTTTCAATTTCAAATGTGCAATATATAGCCTATCCCTATCCATTATATCTCATACACTTCCAGCATACCATTATGCATGTAGGGCGCATGTACTAGTACATGTATAGTCCAACATCACCAAGTAAAATCAATTGTTCAATGTTTTATCAATAAAAACTAGTATATTATGGCCATGGATATTCAGAACTGTTTAACATACCAGTATTTGGATTTCAGAACTGATACTTAAAGGTGTATTCAGGGATCCAGGCTAATATTTATGAAACCTATATCATTTCTTATTAATGAATTATTTGGTACATGGGTATAGTTCTAGTTTATGTGTTATATTTGGTTTTCACCATGTTTTTAATCTTTTCAAGGGATTGAACGAGCAACAGACTACATGTATGCCAAATTAGATTTTATTTTTTTTTACATTGTAACTGAAGGTCTGGAACCCTGAATGCATCTGTACTCTATAGGAATCTCAGGTAACCTACAGTAATGCTCTAATTAATCGACCTCTTAACCACAGCAGAATTATTGGTAACTTTTCAGGATTTAGTCGGAAATATGTCTTGTTGCCATTCATTCGGAAAGCTCTCGCCGAGAGCTTTCCGATGAATGGCAACAAGCCATATTTCCGACTAAATCCTGAAAAGTTACCCATAATTCTGCTGTGGTTAAGAGGTCGATTAATTAGAGTATTACTGTACATCATAGATGGGGAGAGCACCGCCGGTTCCTGACAAAATTTAGCCATAGCACATAGCACTCTAAAAGCATTTAAAGATGGTGCACATATATATAAGGTTATTCAAATATATGTAAATAATTTATCTATATATATATCAAGTATAAAATGTAAAATTTTGTGAGAAAATGTGGGCTTTTGACTTCCAAGCGACGAAAGACTCTTGTTAATATTTTGAGGAGTGGACATTATTGGTTTTATATCGCTATTTCTTAGGTGTTCGGCACATATTTCGCTCTGAACTTGTCTGAAAGAAATCAGGTCCAGTTTTTTTATATTTTGTGTGCCCTTTTAGATAAATTAATAGCATGCATGTCGAGGTCGACAACGGATAACACTATATTGCGTCAGTAGTCTACTATTTATTTTGAGAACTACGTATATATATATATGTGTGTGTATATATATATATGTGGGTACTTCATAGAATCGAAAACGGCTGCGCGGATCGAGCTCAAATTTCGTATATAAGGGTAAAAACCCACGGGGATCATCCACGTCGCATTTTGGACAAGCTCAGAGCACCGCTTCTCCCTCCCCAGTCACAAAAAATGGCACTCTACATTTGATTTGTTAGCGAGAAAATGGCTCCCAAGCCGTGAATGCCAACAACAATGACTCTTTTAGGGACGGGTACCATTAGTTAATATAGCCGTGAATGCCAACAACAACGACATAATGCCAACAACAACGACTCTTTTAGGGACGGGTACCATTAGTTAATATAGCCGTGAATGCCAACGACATATGTTATTTTCTCTTTACAGCAATGTGAGAATATTCCGGTGGCCCCCAATCCGTGAATGCCAACAACAAGACATTGTTGGCATACCTCTTTTAGGGACGGTACCATAATTTCTCTTGATTAAAAAGGCACAATTAACTCATTGAAAAGCAAAAAAATGTCATGTTTCGGACAAACGCCGCAAGTGGCGGCTAACCTGCTAGTCTACTATATATTTTGAGACTTCCGTATATATATATGTGTGTGTATGTGTGTACTTTATAGAATCGAAAACGGCTTCACCGATTGGGCTCAAACTTCCCATCTAAGGTTTCTACTATATATTTTGAGACTTCCGTATATATATATGTGTGTACTTTATAGAATCGAAAACGGCTGCACCGATTGGGCTCAAACTTCCCATCTAAGGTTTCTACTATATATTTTGAGACTTCCGTATATATATATATGTGTGTATGTGTGTACTTTATAGAATCGAAAACGGCTGCACCGATTGGGCTCAAACTTCCCATCTAAGGTTAAAAACCCAAGGGAATGGTCGCCGCGGCATTTTGGAGAAGCTCAAAGCACCGTTCTCCATCCTCTGTCACAAAAACGGCACTTCGGGGTTAATAGCGTTGATATTTAAAGAGCGTTCCTATATCCGCAGTGTCGTTGATAAACATCTTCCATATTTGGGTTCGTTAACCGGTTAACGCTCTTTATTCCCTTCGGCTTTCGCATACTGAACGGGGGACGGCGTTTGTTTACGTTATCTGGAACTCGCTTCCTAGGAACGGGGTAATTTTCATCGGATTAGACCCCCACGGCACCCCCCACGGCAATTTTAATTCACATTCCCAACACCTAGCAGGGACAAATATCTATTAGCCAGCATCAAGGCGAGTCTTGTGACGTATTAATTCAAATGCTTTCGATCAAACAATATTCTCTGTCGCACACTGTGTCGCACTCACATTTCGTCATCTACGAATCCACTGCAATCGACCTATTTTTAGAACGCAACACATGGTACCAAAATTACGCCGCGTTAGTGATGGGGGTGCACGGCGGGATTAGTGGTAACAATATCTAGCCGAGACTTCCTCAGACCTACAGACGAATGCGACCAACACATTTCAAAATTGGTCACTTGACCTCCCCATGAATATCTTCTGGGAAATTCCAGGGAATGCCGATTGAGCTCAAACTTGCTACCTACGGGGGTGTCATATATATGTGTGTGTCCTTTATAGACTCGAACCGATTGAGCTCAAACTTGCTACATACGGGTTAAAATTATCAATTCAAGGTCAAATCGGGTCAAATCGAAAACAAAAAATTAAATTAAAAAAACAAAAAAAATCGGGTAAAATTGAAAAACAAAAAATTAAATGTTTGTCTGTCTGTCTGTCTGTCTGTCATTAATACAAATCTACGATTCTTGACCGATCGAGACGAAACTTGGTATGTGAGTGTAGTTTGACCAGGCGGTCGTCGTTGTCGTATTGGCGAGCCCGTGCGGCGCCCGCTTCGCGCATGCGCAGACGAGATCTCGGAAACGGGTGGAGCTATCGACTTGAAATTTGCTATGTGAATGTATCTTGCCCCGGATGCGAATTTTATCGGGTCGCCGAGCCCGTGCGACACCAGCTTCGCGCATGCGCAGACGAGATCTCGGAAACGGGTGGAGCTATCGACTTGAAATTTGGTATGTGAATGTATCTTGCCCCGGATACGAATCTTATCGGGTCGCCGAGCCCGTGCGACACCAGTTTCGCGCATGCGCAGACCAGATCTCGGAAACGGGTGGAGCTATCGACTTGAAATTTGGTTTTTGAATAGCCCGGACAACGTCGGGCTCATCGGCTAGTCTATTATATATTTTGGAAGATCTGTTTGTTTGTTTGTTTGTGTGTTTGTAATCGATGGACTCGAAAATGGCTCAGCCGATTTCGATGAAACTTGGTATGTGGGGGTATTTTCGGGTCAGGACCAACATAGGCCTATTAATTTGTCCGTGCGAGGTCAACTTTTTCACGTGCCGAGGTCAAATCTGTTTTTACGCCGTTTTGCGCTAATATATTTCAGTTCGGTGCTTACAAATCGATTCGAAACAGCGCGAATAATAACATGCCAGTCATAATAATGACACTATGAGAATCTTTCGTGTTTCCTCTTTCCAACGATATATAATATGTATGTATCCGTTTTAGTTATCTGCCTCAATTATTAAGAAGAAGTGGTACGATCTTCGATCAGGGTAAAAACAATGCGTAACTTCTATGACGTCGTTAAAGTTAGATCACGTTAACTCTTCTCCGGCCGATGCATTTGACTGTTTCAGACGTCTTGGCGATATCTCGGGCACCGATGGTAATTTATCTTTACGTTGAAACTTGATAATTAATGAGCGTGTGTATATGAGGCGCGTTTATATACTTCAGTGGAAATCAAATCGGGTTAAACTGGCGGATTTTTACGGACGAAATTTGATGCATAGGGTATCTCGGTATCCGATGGGCCGATTTCCCGGTATCCGCTGGGCCGATTTCCACCATTTTTGGGGTGTTGGTCCACCTGACCTTGACCTTCAAAATGGTCAATTCAAGGTCAAATCGGGTAAAACCGGATGGATTTCGACGGGTACTTTTGTCGGGTACTTTTGTTCGGGCACTGTGTTTTGGACGGGTCAAATCGTGACCCCACTTGACCTTGGCCTTCAAAATAGACAATTCAAGGTCAAAGCCCGGACGAAGTCGGGTCACCTTCTTACTATATAATTTGAGACTTCCGTATATATATGTGTGTGTATATTTGTCCTCTATAGACTCGAAAACGGCTGGCTCGATTGAGCTCAAACTTCCCATCTAAGGGTAAAAACCCACGGGAATCGTCGTCGCGGCGTTTTGGAGAAGCTCTGAGCACTCATTCTCCACTCCCAATCATCAAAATCACCGTTCTCGGCACTGCGGGGGTTAAGGCAGTCACGCTCTTTATATTGACCAAATTTGGCGTTGTTAACCGAGTAACGCTCTTTATTGCCATCGGCGTTGCTAAACGGTCACCTATGCGTACGAAACTACGGATGCAAAATGCACCGGAACGGCGGAATGCATTTATCTTGATTAAAAAGGCAGAATTAACTCATTGGAAAACAACAAATGCGTGTCGTGTGATTCTTATGTCTGTCGTTCCTAGGAACGGGGGAGATTTTCATCGAATCATACCTCTTTTAGGGACGGGTACACCATAATTTATCTTGATTAAAAAGGCAGAATTAACTCATTGAAAAACAAAAAATGCGTGTTGTGTGATTCTTATGTCTGTCGTTCCTAGGAAGGGGGGATATTTCCATCGGGTCAGTTTTTCCGCCCGATGTACCGTAAATCATACCTCTTTTTAGGGACGGGGTACCATCATTTCTCTTGATTAAAAAGGCAGAATTAACTCATTGAAAAACAAAAAATTAAATTAAAAAATTAAAAAGGCAGAATTAACTCATTGAATAAAAATAATTTTAAAAATATCATGTTTCTGACCAACCACGCCAGTGGCGGGCTAACCTGCTAGTCTCCTATATATTTTTGAAGACCTCTGTCTGTCTGTATGTCTGTATGTATGTCATTGATACAAATCTACGATTCTCAACCGATCGGGACGAAACTTGGTACGTGTGTGTAGTTTGACCAGGCGGTCGTCAACGTCGTATTGGCGAGCCCGTGCGGCGCCCGCTTCGCGCATGCGCAGACGAGATCTCGGAAACGGGTGGAGCTATCGACTTGAAATTTGGTATGTGAATGTATCTTGCCCCGGATACGAATTTTATCGGGTCGCCGAGCCCGTGCGACGCCAGCTTCGCGCATGCGCAGACCAGATCTCGGAAACGGGTAGAGCTATCGACTTGAAATTTGGTTTTTGAATAGCCCGGATGAATATCCCGGACAACGTCGGGCTCATCGGCTAGTCTAATATATATTTTGAGACTTCTGTTTGTCTGTCTGTCTGTTAGCTATGGCCGGGAAAACTGCCGGACGGATTTAGCCCAAACTTGCTATATAAGGGTAAAATCACAGATGAATGTCATCGCACCGCTTCTGAGAACGTCAGGGCACCCATTCTCAAATCCCTCGCCACCGCAATTGCTAGTTCATGGGTTAATCGGCGTGATTGTTAAAGAGTGTTCGTATCCGCAGTGTCGTTGATAAAGAGCGTGTATGTGTCAAACCGTTACATAGTAAATATGCATTGCATAGAACTCGCTTCTACGAATCTTCCCAAGGCTGGCAAAATTGTTAATAAATGCGTTTATGTCTCTTCGATAATTGCCTAATACAATTAAAGCGTGGAGTCTGTCCATTTCCCCATGAAAAATCGAATTCTACGACCACCGGGTTCGAGATATGTTATTATTTCCGACATCGTCATTTTTGTCACTCGAAATCACGCACTCGATTCGGCGTCAATTCATCCCTTCCGAGGCCTTCTAAAATTATGTCTTCACTTCCCAGTTATGACCCAGTACAGGGTGTGGACTATGAGGAGAGATTTATTGCAAGTCATAAGATATTTTATATTGCCCGGGAAGGGAAAGTTTTTCCGCCCGAGGTGACCATCACCTTGAAACGGGTACCCACAAATGATCTAATATATATTTTGGGACTTCTGTCTGTTTGTTTGTCTGTTAGCTATGGTCGGGAAAACTGCTGGACGGATTTCGACGAAATTTGATACCTACGCGTAATTTTGTCCGGGGAGTGTTTTGGACGGGTCAAATCGTGACTCCGACCTGACCTTGACCTTCAAAATGGTCAATTGAAGGTCAAAGCCCGGACGAAGTCGGGTCACCTGCTAGTATACTATATAATGCCGCGTGTTAAAATAAACATGGCGGACAGGGACGTATAGCTAGAAGGTCTCCGCTGTGTGTGTGGGAACCCATATCTGAACATGAAAATCGCAAAATCCTATAGCATCTAGACTGGCCTCGTGCTGTCCACATGTTGGAAATTTCCAACTGATGACCATTTAATATCACAATTTTGTAACAAAAGGATAGGAAAATAATGTTTTCTTTAACTAATTAGCAGCTTTTGTCTGGCCACGGGGGTCATGAGGGTCCAGGACACAAGCTTCCCAAGTGTTGGAAATTTCAAACCTAACACCCCATGATGTTGGAACATTTCCGATTGATACCCATTTCAGTCAACATTTCGACCAAAAGTAGGAAAATATGAAAATATTGGTCTAAAAACAACAAATTCTCCACTAATTAATTGTTGGAAAATCAAATTGCAAAAACAATTTCAACCTATCGTTGGTGTGGAATTTCCAAATAATAAAGTTGTTTCCAGTATGAACTTTCAAACTATTGAAAATTGTTACCAAAGTTGGAGAGTGAGACACCCCCCACCCCCCCCCCCCCCGATCGCCACGTCCCTAGTAGCGGGTATATATAAACGGAATAAAATTTTATTAAGTGCGTCTACTCGCATTTAATTTGAAACAAACGTCGCACCTTTGTCGACTCGAATTCAAATACCACCAAATTACGTCACGCTCGTTGGGGTTTTCCAGTTTCAATTGGAATTTCCTCATTAGCATATCATTATGCAGCTCGTTTGCATTTCTCCGATATAAATTCGAGTCGACGGAGATGCGACGTTTGTTTCAAACACGGATCTCAGACGCATCAGCAATTAGATTCGTGTTGACCACATTCTTCGTCGGTAGTGCGTCTACTCGCATTTATTTGAAACAAACGTCGCACTTTTGTCGACTCGAATTCAAAAAATTGAATTCGAGTCGTCGGTAGTGCGACGTTTGTTCTGCCAAGGGTTAAGGTCGTTCCACACCGGGCGCGAGCGAGCGATTATAACGGCCGTTTTTTAACGTCCGTAGCAGTTCAAAGCGCGCGATTTTTATGTTCACACCGCAAGCGACTGAAACGCTTCGTCGCGCGCGATAGTCAGGTTATTATTATGTGTGTACGCTAATTTCAGGGGAGTCAGGTGGCTGCATGGGGGATACCCCACCGCACACTCTTGTGACTATAATCATAATGTGTAGGGTTTCTACACACAACGTGTAGCCCTGCTACACAACCATTATTCATTTATGATCTTAAACATATTTTACACAATAAAAGGGTCAATTTATACACATTTATACACACTGGTGTGCATAAAATCAACACCTATATGCCTTACACATTTTGTGTAAATTCTTACACATATATAGTAGACAAGAATGTAAGTTCAGTATTCCGAACTGTGGGTATATAGTTTTCATGGCAAATGGAGATTTATATGTTAAAACGTTCATGGCGTACAATGGTACGTAATATTTCGCTCTGTCATGTGTTCGTTTTCGTTTTAAATGAACAAACCAGGGTCGTTGCGTGGTTGCACGTGATTAGTATTAACGCATTACAACAATCATAAAAACAGAAGTAAGAGCCGTATTCGTCAAGATAGTTTTAACAAATAAATTCTCATATATCATTAATACAATACTCACAAGTCGGGATTCTGAACTTACATTCCTTGTCTACAATTTGTTTATTCTCGTCACTCAAAATTACATGGGTATTGAGACAGTAGTAGATTGTATTCCAAAACATATACTCAAACAATATCGCCGTCATGTAGCAGACTATGAAACTGAAGGCACGCAATGCGCACGCCCTACGTTCTCACACAATTGTGTGTAATAAAATGTACACATTATGTGTATAACGGCACTTGGTCAAAGTATTTGTATGTAAATTAAACTACACATTGCTAGGTGTATTAACCGGGTTTACACATTTGATGTGTAATCGTTTCTACACATTAGTTATAAGAGTGCACCCACCCGGTAATACGCGATTATTATTAGTTGATGAATGCATTGTCTCATGTTTACCACAACGTCTTTTGGAAAGAACTAGCCTCGTTATATTCTTTCCCCTGATTACTCCAAAATATAAATCACCAGCCAATGGAGCAGATTATACGGTCCATGATTTTAGTTCTTTACAAGGAATAAACTGAGTATAGTAATCTAAGGTGGAATTTCAGTCACGAAAAATAACAAAAATAAATGGTTTAATTATTTGGTCATATAGAGACATACAGTCATACAGACACACATGGCATACATACATACATACACCCTTACATACAGTCATACAGACACACACAGTCATACAGACACACACGTGTCATACAGACACACACGTGTCATACAGACACACAGGCGTTGTACTTCGATTATTAGCCTCTCGCTAAAGTCCTCCATTATCGCGGCGACAAATCAGTGTGCCGTCATCAAATAGTAAAAATACGGTCGTATAAACACCCTATTTGGGAGCGGTCCAATTATCTCGCTGATTTGCAACAAAGCGAGAATTCGGCGAAGCATAAAATCACTGCTAAAATCGCCTCGTGGTCAGCGAGTCGGTCGCTTGCGGTGTGAACATAAAAATCGCGCGCTTTGAACTGCTACGGATGTCAGAAAACGGCCGTAAAAATCGCTCGCTCGCGCCCGGTGTGGAACGACCCTTATAGACTCGAGTTTAATTCAAAATTCGTCTGTTGAAATAAACGTCGCATTTAATTCAAGACGAATCTAAATGATTTCTTTAAATGGCATAAAGCGTTCATGAGGGTTTTGGTAAAAACGGCTAAAATATTAAGTTATATATAAATTTAAAACGTAAAATTTAGTGAGAAAATGTGGCTTTTGACTTCCAAGCGACGAAATTAATGTTAATATTCTGAGGAGTGGAAATTATTGGTTTTATATCGCTATTTCGTAGGTATTTGACACATATTTTAGGTCGGACATGAATCTTTAGGTGGTATTTTGCTCTGAACGTGTCTGAAAGAAATCAGGTCCAGTTTACTTTTTATACGAAAACGTTGTACCTTTTTAACAATTTACTAGCAAGTTGAGGTCAACGCGGTATAACACTATATTGCGTTAGTATATGCCTATCTAAAACCACGTGGTAAAAATAAACATGCCGGGCAGGGACGTATAGCTAGAGGGTCTAGACTGGCCTCAAGCTTTCCAAGTGTTGGAAATTTCCAACCTGACACGCCCCACGAAGGTTGGAAAATTTCCAACTGATGACCATTTAAGTTCATTATTTTGAACAAAAGCATAGGAAAATAAACAGCAGTTGTTTGGCTGGCCACGGGGGTCACGAGGGACCAGGACACAAGCTTCCCGACTGATGGCCAAAAGTAGGAAAACAACAAATTCCCCAATAATTCATTGTTGGAAAATCAAATTACAAGAACAATTTCAACCCATCGTTGATGTGAAATTTGCACACGTCCATGCATTGTATATAGCGGGTATATCAAAACGGAATAAATATTTATTTAGTGCGTCTACTCGCATTTAATTTGAAACAACGTCGCACTTTCGTCGACTCGAATTCAAATACCACCAAATTACGTCATGTTCGTTGGTGTTTTCCAGTTTAATTTGGAATTCCCTCATTAGCATATCATTATGCAGCTCGTTTGCATTTCTCCGATATAAATTCGAGTCGACGGTGATGCGACGTTTGTTTCAAACACGGATCTCAGACGCATCAGCAATTAGATTCGTGTTGCCAACGCGCATACTTCGTCGGTAGTGCGTCTACTCGCATTTATTTGAAACAAACGTCGCAATTTTGTTGATAATTGAATTCGAGTCGTCGGTAGTGCGACGTTTGTTCCAAGGACGCAAAGCATATTCGCCTCATCACGGTAACACAAATAATGTAATATTGAGCTGGGATCTTCACCTATATATACTGTGAAATAGAGTATTAAGGAACATGTATTTAAGTTTCCAGGTTTTAGACCGGCGGAATATGAACTCTACGGGCGTATATAGACAGAGTATATATTCGTGGCATGATATAGTGTCTGTAGAGCTGTTTATATTTTAATAAATCTCCTTCAAAGTTGAGTAGGCGTAATTTATATACGCTCCAACGAGCCAAATACGTTTAATATATTTGAAAGGCAACCAATATCTATAGTTGGTTCACAGTTACGAGACATAAAGTTCTAACAACAACGCTTTATTTGAGAGAGAGAGAGAGAGAGGGAGAGAGAGAGAGAGAGAGAGAGAGAGAGAGAGAGAGAGAGAGAGAGAGAGAGATTGGGCCTAGAGCCAGAAGCCGCCATCGCACGCCGCCGCCGCCAGCCATATTGGCCACAAGCCGCCGCCAGCAATAGCTGAACCGCGTGCTTGGGCTTATATGTCAAGCACAACTTTACTGTGAATCGCAAAGAACTAAACCGCATTGCCTAATATTGCATGCATGGTATACTTTCATGTACACGGCATTGTTGTTATATTATCAGAACACCCGGGCCTCTCAATGTGGAATAGACTAAATCCATGCATGCTTTGATATAACCGAATGGGAGAATCCATTCAGTATTGAAAGGGTTAAAGTATAAATTGTTTATTTCGGCATTTAGGAAATAGTTTGAAATATTATATCATTACTGTCGGATTCATCATTCAATGATCAATGCACGTATGGCCAGTAGTGCCAGTGGTGATCTTGCAGTCTGAAGTCGACAGATGTCCCAATGTAACTTATACCGATTAGATGGGAAACTACATATTACATCCATGCCAGTCCTTCGTGTATGTTCGTCACAATGCAAAAGCCGAACACCAAAAGAGCATGTTTGGTCTGGGATTCTACGGGTTCCCCACAAATGCTAAAACAAACGCGGTCTATATAACCGGGGATTAGGAAAATTTCGGAAACGAAAATACGCTGAATGATAAAGTCTTGAGACAACTTACCACTATCTCTTTGAATGTACATTTTATCAAGAGCCAAGAAGAGAACTATATGACTCCCTACCCAATTTTGCCCTATCTGAGAATACTCTAATGCGGGGATCAAGGGAGCTTAGCCTTCGCGAAAACAAACAAATATTTAATACAGTACAGACATATATCATGATGAGAACAAAACGATTTCCATGATCTGTATGGGTAACAAATTGCTTTGGATTCCGGTCGCGTTATGCGGCAGCACGATGTTCCCCATTATATATGTAGTACTAAATGTCTTCCGATAACAATTATTTTGTAAGTTTCTTACTTGTCACTATCCTGTTTATACGTGAAATGATTCTACGTGAAGAATGCAGCGATATTCACAGTAAACACCATTGAGAGAGGAATTGGCCATTGCGATTGACCCCCTCCCATGGAGCCTGACGCATGCATATTAATACGAGCATAATTTTCACCACGCAGCAACTAAATTATTGAAAACTCTGTCCCCTCTACTTTCTCACTCTGGATTTGGAAATAAAAATATGCTTACACTAAAGATAAAGTCTCAGCTGGCTGAGCTACCATATTTCGTCAGCCACGAACATCGCGACTGAGCCAGCTTAGCTAGCTAAGCCCCGGTTCCATATCCCCGATTTCCCACCCGAATGTTCCCGAATGACTCCCGAATCATAATTTTGCAAAAATCGTGGAGTAAATTCGGGACGAGTCGGGACAGTGAATTTTTACCCCCGAACATGATCGGGGATATCGGTGCTATCGGGGTCGATTCGGGACAATTCTGGACTCGCTCCCGACAGTTTTGAAATGTTCAAAACTATCGGGAACCAAGCCGAATCGCTTCCAATTTTTACATCGTCGGGAGAAATTCGGGAGCAATTCGGCACCTATTCGGGAGTAGTCGGCAGTATTCGGGTGGATATTCTGGAGTAGTCGGCAGTATTCGGTAGGTTATTCCCGAATTCGCCATGTATGGCTGCTTTTATACTTAGATCCGGTGTATCTGCAAAATTCGGCATCGATTCGGGACGTTCGGTAGCAATTGAATACCAATTCGGTATCTATTCGGCATCAATTCGGTACCAGTTCGGCATTGATTCGGGGTATTCGGCAACAATTCGGTGTAAGTCGGTAGTAATCTGGGCAATTTGGCAGCCACTCGCACGAAAGTTCGGGATAATTCTTGATCATTCGGGAAGATATTCGGAAGCATTCTGGAATACTCGGCAATGTTCTGGACGATTAAATTTTGTCATAATTCGGCATCAGTTCGGCGGCTTTTTGGAATAAAACTCGTCCAGAATTCTCTCGAATGCTGCCGATTTGGTCTGGTCCCGAATTTGTGCCGAATATACTAATTCGGGACAAAAAATCGGGAATATGGAACCGGGGCTTAACCAGCCACAAAATCGGTTGAGCCAGCCGCGAAAACTATTTACTGTGGCTTCGGGGTCTAATTAGGCCACATCAGAGAACTTAAAGGTACTCAACCCGTAAAGAGGGTCCCCATCTCAACAGATTCCAACAACAACAATCCGATCAGAGGGTCCTATATTACTATTTCTTTGGCTTTGGGGGTAAAAAATATTTGATTCGAGTCGAGGAACCCATCAAACAAAGCTCAGAGTTATTAGATATTGATTTTTGAAAATTCTTATGTTCTCGAGATGACTACCAATAACTGCCGTCAATTTGGTAACATGCTCGAGATTTTACGCCAAAATTATATTCAAACAGACAAGGATGGATAACTCTATGATCAAGTGGGTAATAACAACGAATTTTTTACTGTCTTCTGGGCCAGAAACAATTCCCGATAATGAAAAATAATAGATTTCTAAAATCGATATCTAACAAATCTGAGCTTTGATGGGTGACTTCCTCGACTCGAATCAAATATTTTTGACCCCCGAAGCCATTGAAATAGTAATTGAGAGGAGTTTTATCGGGTTGAGTACCTTTAAATATAATATACATTGTTATTTTATCGCACTTGATATCCAGTAACTGTATGTTTCCTGACACAATCATGTCAAGCGGATTATTTACGCAACTGTATTAAATATATGTAGACATATATATCAAACAGGAAGTGCATGAATTCCACTGGTTTGAAGTATCCGGTTTATATTTTCCACCATCACACACACAATATATCGATAAATAAAGGGGTACAACCCCCCTCCCCCCCCCCCCCCCCCGTGAGTATTTTTTTCACTTCCTCCAAACTATACTTTGGTATATAGTATCTGCAGATGGGCTAACTATATCATTTCCGCTTTCTTTCGTCATTTAACAAATGCACAAGTACTTGTTTGACGTTTGACGAATCATAATAACGTGTCATCAAGTGTTTCACCAACAATTCTTATGTGCCATCACCAAAAACTATGCGGGAAATCCTTTAGTCACAATCTATATACGTGTGTATAAGTGAATAATCTCACCGCTAGTGAACATGATGTCAGACCAGGATTCACACACAACCACATATACGCCAACCATACAACGATGTCTGGATCTATCGACAATTATACCACTACTACCACAAGTAAGTTATACGCATGTTAAAGGTACTCAATCCGATTAAGCACCCCTAAATTACTATTTCTTTGGTTTTTGGGGTAAAATAATATTTGATTCGAGTCGAGGAACCAACCCATCTAAGCTCAAGAGTGATCAGATATCGATTTTTGAAGTTTGTTAGTTTTTGGAGATGAACAACCTCGTGCTCAAACAGACAAATTGCGGGTGTAAGATGGATAACTCTAAAATCAAGTGGTTATTGTTAATAGTCAATTAACGCGCAATCAACAAACGCCATACAACTGTCACATATTAAATGAACGCCCAAACAAAATTCTGGACCCACCCCCTGACTGCGCGAGCGTGAGCGTCCCACACTCAATGCCACCCTGTGATACCACAGTAAGACAGAAACGTGGAATTCCGAGCACCTCAAGTGCCATTGGAACAGGAAGACTAGATGAAAACAAGAAACAGCGGCTGAGAAAACACCATGGATAGGGCGTAATAAACAGTACTAAATGTATCATACTAAATGTATCATACTCACGTCGGAACTAAAAAGTCCTTTGATTTGAGCGGCAAACATAATCCTAACAATAACAATCAGCACCTAATTAACGAACCGCGGTGGCTGACTCGGCTGTCTCCGACTACAACTCTTAGTTGGCATAGCTTATCACAAACCAAAAATCAACATTATTGACATAATATAAACGAAATTGAAATTCCCAACTACACATTTTACCGGACTCGGCCTCGGGGTCGTATTACAACTTTTAATGCGTCCCAAAAATCCCAATTTCTATAAATAAAACGCCCATGCGCCCATAGAATTCCAAGAAACTGTAGCTTATTATACAACCGGATGGCGAAATGAATCGGGGTACCTGTCCAGAAAAGCTTCTATCAATTAATATCAGTTATAGTTAGAATTTCTTATCACATTCCCGTACCATAAAAGAGGCTATTTTTAAAACAGATATATCACGAAAACGTTCGGAGCGTACAACCAGGGAGAACCAATCATGTTAGCACCCTCCATCTAAAAGATTTCACTTCAAATTACCCTCGCTGTTTCACTTAAATACATTTTATTATGCCCTTATAGACAAATAATATACACAATCTTCTATCTGTATTTCATTCACATAAAACTATTTATAATATAAATATAAATTTTATATAGTCTTGAAATCGAGTTTCATAATAATTGCGTTATTTCAAATTGTGGCCGTAAGAGCTATCATTATTAAGGAAGTGAGAAATAAATGAATTGAATTGAATTGCTATGAATTGCCAAACTGTAAGGGCAGATATGTTCGGACTACATGTACCAATGTATATTCCTATCTTCCAGATGTTACGACTATCAGTCATCATACCCATGATTACCCAGATGTTACGACTATCAGTCATCATACCCATGATTACCCAGATGTTACGACCATCAGTCCTCATACCCATGATTACTCAAGCCTAGGCTTATTCGTCGGTAAGTGAGATTTTATTTCAGGCGATTATACCTTCCATTTTATATTAGTATACTGCTGATAGGGACTACATGTTGTTTTTAGGCTCGACTCCATAACGAAGGAATTAAAGGTACTCAATCCGATCAGACGCTCCTAAATTACTATTTCTTTGGCTTCGGGGGTAAAAAATATTTGATTCGAGTCGAGGAACCTACCCACCAAAGCTCAGAGTGATCAGATATCGAATTTGAAGTTTATTATTTCTCGAGATGTGTAATAATGTGTGGCCCAGAAACACGTGTTTAAAGGGAGGGTCTCGGACAAAATTGCGGATGAAGACGGATAACTCTAAAATCAAGTTGCAATACGGTCAAATTTCGTGATAATTTAGTGTTAATACGGCCATTTTTCTTGAACAAAATGTTGATAAATAACAAGTTTTGCGAAATTTGATACCATAGTTGACAGTGGTTAGCATTATTTTGTTGCAATAACTAAAGCGTATTTTGAAGAAATGTTATTGTATCTTGATGATATGGGGACCGTCTGATCGGATTGAGTACCTTAAACCATTTATATGCTGAATACTCATTGACGAGTAGTTTCCATAGGGAATGTTTAGATAATAAATTCAACAAACGACCACGGTAAATCGTTTGTTGAACTTGCCTAAATATTTCTCACCAATGGTTATGAATTCTTCTGCACTAATTGTATCAGTATTTGGTCTGGCAGTCTGCTCATATATCCTTAATTAACACCCCCAATGCATAAATATACCATTCCAGTGAATACGTTTACAATGGCAGTACAAAGTATGTGGAGCTCAGACTGAGGCGGGCCCTCGGTGACCTAGAAAGGTGGTGCTCGAAATGGCGCATTAAGCTCAATGCGAACAAAACACAATTCGCCCTATTCACGAAACGAAAACGCAAGTCGGTGGTCAAACTCAATGTCAGTGGCATTGACTTAGTTGCCACAAAAGAGGTGACCTTCCTAGGCGTCACCTTGGATACTAGACTCACCATGCTAACCCATGTTAAGCAGACAGCCAAGAGGGCCATGCAGCGAGTTAATCTCCTCAGACGGCTGAGGGGAACTTCCTGGGGAGCTAGCATGGCCACGCTGCTTAGAGTCTTCAAAACGTTTGTAAGACCAATCATGGAATACGCATCAGTGGTTACCAACCTGGCACCAAATCACACGATCCAAATGCTTCAGTTGGTACAAAACAAAGCCCTGAGAATGGCACTGCAAGCACCGTATCACACCCGGATTGTAGATCTGCATACCATCGCTGACGTGGAACCCATCAGAGAGCGCCTGTGCGATCTGGCGGAAAGTACACTGGCGAGAATGGACGGCAGTGACATCATGAGGGAGTGTCTACAACGCAAACAGCTTCTCTGTGGCTGAAAAGACCCACAGTTCAATAGGCTTATTGGACCGTCCCGGGTTTTAGGATACGCAGTCAAGCAGGCTATGCTAGACCGTCCCGTATCCCGCTTCAGAAAAGACCCGCAGTCCAATAAGGTGTATTGGACCGTCCCGGGCGGTAACAGAAGAGAACACGCAGTCCAGTGGAATCACTGGACCGTCCCGTACTCTCTTAGCAGCCCGAAATCCAATGCCTCCATTGGAAGGTCCCGGGCGCGGACAACCAACTGAAAATGCGCAATCCAGCATCATCGCTGGATCGGCCCGCATTTTCCAAGACGCCGAGACAAGGCAAAGGCGAAGATCAAGGCAAAGATAAAGGCATAGATCAAGGCAAAAGTACAAGGCAAAGACCAAGTGAAGATTCAAGACAAGATTCAAGACACATACGACGCTGACCGATCCCGACCCCAAGACTTCTCCACCCGATCCGCGGCCTGACTGTCGAAGATAACATACCAAAGAAGATTCAAGACAGGGCGTAAGGGCGATCTTCGGATGAGCCCACCACCGTCCTCGTGGCGCCATTCGGGCGGGCACGCAAATCCTGTTCCTGCTACGTTTACAACTGAGTGGGTGAATCTATTTAGTAAAGAAAGGGTTAAAGAGGATGAAGGCTACAAATGACGTATTATCCTTTTAAGAAGCCCCATCCGATTCGACTCCAATGTTCGAATAAAACATGTTGACAATTCCGTTGAGAATAAGTACCAAGGCCTATTTTCAAGAAAACTCTTATTATGCACACAGAAACCATAACTTTCTACTTCGCATGTGATCTTTTGGGCATTCTGTTCAGTTAATATTAATAAGATCAACAAACGACCGCTTATTATCTGAACATTTCCCTCCAATAAATATGACTCTTGATTGAACTGAACATTAATATTGATTGTACCTGTGCGGAGCTGAATGAGTATTGTCGGGATTCGTCACTACATATATCGGACATCAAATTGCTAGGCTATTCTCCAGATTCGTTCACGTTCTTAAGTTCTGCGCATGGCACGGTGTCTTGGCTTGACCATTGTGTGTGTACAGCATCAGTAGATACAGCGATATCATCGATTGAAATACTCCATGATTACATTACTTCTGATCATTTCCCGCTTGTTGTTTCGCTGAAGACAGACATCCTTCCAACAAATATTGCGTCAATTGAAAACAACAATCAACAGGAAAAAATAGATTGGTCACGCGCCGGAACTTCTCAGTTAGAAACTTATCGTCGTACGAGCCGAAACTATCTCAAAAAGATAAATAGTGACATCGTCAATCAGGAATCACAAGGAAAGGATGCAAAAGCATTGATAAATCATACATATGAAGAAATTGTATATGCTTTGTCAGAGGCCGCAAACAGAAGCATCATCGATGTCAGAAGACGCAAAAATCACCGCTATTCAACACCAGGTTGGAATACATACGTCAGTCACTTACACGAGAAGGCAAGAACCTATTTCCTAAATTGGGTCAAAATGAAGCGACCAAGATTTGGATATATATACGACTGCATGAGGAGGAGCAGACAAATATTCAAATCAGCCCTGAGAAATTGCAAATCAAGAAAAGAACAAATGAAGGCGGATAAATTAGCGGATAATTTTACGAACAAAAACTATAAGGAATTTTGGAAATCAGTAACAGGTGGTAACTCCGGTGGACATGTTAACTGCATAGACGGGAAAAGTGGCGAATCCGATATTACATTGTATTGGGGAGAACACTTCCAGAACATATTTTGTAACACCGTTCAACAGCACGATCTTCACACATACGAGGACGAACCTGAAAAACGAATTTTCATCACAGAGAAGGAAATCGAAACATCAATAAAATCATTAAAATCGGGTAAATCACGAGGCCCAGATGGGTTAGCAGCTGAACACCTTAAATACTGTGACGAAAGAATCAATACATGCCTCATGTTTCTGTTCAACAAAATACTGGAAACCGGTCACCTTCCACCAAAACTGCTGAAAGTAACGCTTGTTCCGATTTTAAAGAATAAGAATGCTAACATCTCGTCATCTGAAAATTATCGACCTATAGCTCTATCAACACTCGTATCAAAAATATTCGAAAAAGTTGTTCTGCAGAAAATTTCTCATCGCCTTCATACAACCGATAATCAATTCGGTTTCAAGAGCGGACATTCCACTGACAGTTGCATTCTGGCACTCAAAGAGACAATAAATCACTATATATCGAAGAATACCCCTGCTTTCGTCTGCTTTCTTGACGCCAGCAAAGCATTTGATAGAGTCAATCACAGAACATTAACCCAATTATTGTGGAAACGCGGTATACCGACCTCAGTCATCAATGTCCTCAGTAATTGGTTTGGAAATCAGGAATACAACGTCAGATGGGGAGGATCGCACTCGCCTCCATTCCGGCCAACGAGTGGAGTTCGACAAGGCGGGGTTCTCAGTCCTTATTTGTTTAATGTGTACATAAATGGTATAAGTGAGAGGTTGAATGAAAGCGAGAGTGGATGTGTGATAGGTGGTAAGAGAGTAAACCATTTATGCTATGCTGATGACATGTGTCTACTTGCACCCTCTCTAGAGGGACTTCGTCGTCTCGTGAGAATATGTGAAGCCGAAGCTTTACCCATAAATTTGGTATATAATTGCACAAAAACAGTAGGGATGGCGTTCATACCAAAATCCCTACCCCTCACGACCTTTCCAAAACTTTTTCTCATGGGTAGAGAACTTAAGTTTGTTCCCGCCTATAAATACCTTGGACATATTCTCAGAGACGATCTTATTGATGATGATGATATTATGAGGCAATATAGATCAATTTGTTCCCGTTCCAATATCCTCATGAAAAAGTTTTACAAGTGTTCATTTGATGTAAAACGCCATCTTTTTCATGCTTATATTTCATCATTATATTGTTGTACTCTGTGGGAAAATTTCACCCAGCGCAGTTACCGCAAATTAATTGTATGTTATAACAATGCCTATAGGAAGTTTATGGGGTATGAATGGAGATGTAGCGCAAGTGGGATGTATGCCAGGGATGTTGTGAGTTCTGTTCCTATGTTGATAAGAAAGAGTGTGTATGGTCTGAGAGAACGTGTGACTGAATCTGAAAATACAATTTTGCATGCAATCATTAATTCCGATTTATTTTATGAATCTTATCTTTTCAAACATTGGAAAGAAATTATGTATTACATATAATTGATATCTCTATCATATGGGCCATTTGAGCCTGAATTAAATAAACTATATATAACTTGTTTTGGCTGTAGAAGGCCATGTGGGCGAACATTTCCAATAAGATGTTGTATTGTTATTTGTTGGATCACCACGAAGTCCCTCTGGACTGGACTATCTGTTTGCATTAGCTAAATTTCGTAGTCAATCAACAGCTAGCAGGGTCGTGATGAAGCATTATTCAGGAATTAATTTGTTTTCATGCAAACAGCTGAAGAATACAAAGTAGTATAATATAGTTAAAGGTTGAAGTTTTTGCTATTTTAGGACAAAATCGGAACAAAAGACGCCCCGGATAGACACGGTCTTGTGGCACGATGAAGGGTTATGGGCCAAAATTCCTTTTATTATATGATCTTAAATTTCTTTCCCCAATTCCTATGTTAAAACGTAAAGAAAAAAATGAGATATCTAACGATGTTCACCTCATTAATGAAACAACAGGTTAAAGGGGTACTGTACGCCATTTTCATTAAATTTCCGGTGACAACAACGATCTAATATCAATAATATATAGAAACATAAGTAATTTGAGTCGAAGATGTATTCTGTAAACGCTCAGGTTAATAGGCTATCTTAAAATTTAATAATTTAAAAGTTAATAATTTGATATAAATTGAATTTATGACTGGAGCCATAAAATGGCGTCAATTAAATTACGAATTACCGTAATCAAAAATAGTAATTGAGGGATACTGGATTTTTAAACCGATCGCACACACGATTGCTTAAAATATTATGATGATACGGGGAGAACACTCAAGCCACTCACTGACTAGCGACGATACAATAACTTAAATGATTATATGGGACTAGTATGCATATAATATAACTTTTATTTGATTCATTTGGTTGAAAACTTTACAAAAATTACTCGACAACGACAATTTGTATTTTTGCATTCCGGTAAATTTGTCATCCGTAACATGACTTCGTACTCAACAGACTTTCAAATAATGGAAAAATTGTTACCTTATTCTCCGACTCGGAGACTATAGAAACCAACAACAACATGTGGCGTACAGTACCCCTTTAATAACATTTCTGAGTGACGTCAGATACTTCAGAGGTTAACATAACTTATTATCAGACCTGGAAATAGATCAGGTTTTCCCATCGACATTCAACGTCACAACGTCTTGTCCAATCAAAGTGTGTTTCATATAATAAAACAGTTATCGCATTGTTTCTTGGTTGACACGAGGAAATGTCAGCCCTTGGAAGTCAATGTTCACCTCGGCTTACGGCCTAGGTGAATATTGTCTTCCCCGGGTTGACAATTCCTCATGTCAACCTCGAAACAATGCGATACTTGTATATTATTATATGATCACTAGTTTCTTTCCCAATTCCTATGTTAAAACGTAATTAAAAAATCGAGATATCAGACCTGAAAATAGATAGGATTTTCCCAGCGACGTTCAACGTCACAACGTCTTGTCCAATCAAAGCGCGTTTCATATAATAAAACAGTTATCGCATTGTTTCTTGGTTGACACGAGGAATTGTCAGCCCTTGGAAGTCAATATTCACCTCGGCCTGCGGCCTTGGTGAATATTGACTTCCTCGGGTTGAGAATTCCTCGTGTCAACCTCGAAACAATGCGATAACTGTATAATATTGGGTTCTAATAAACCAACAAGGTGTCCTATATAGTATGTAGCATGCAACCAGTGCAGTGGTGCACCGGGAAACATTATGTTATTTGATTACAATTAAGTGGGCCACGTGAAGATTGTAAGTGATGGATATGCTCTATATTGATCACTAGAGTGTCAAAACACATTCATGAAATCATGCAGTAACATCGGGTTGTATGTGTATATATATATGGCCACAGCATGCTGATCATGAGAATAAAATGTCAACCTCATCAACATGGGACGTTCCCGTTCTGACAAAACTCCAAAAGCACCACTGGCTTTGAATATATAATACTGGTAATGTAAATTTATTTTACTAAATTACCGTGCAAATGAGGTTAATTTCGTACCATTCAGAGGACAAGATGATATTTTCAAATATTTTGTTATGATTTTAATACTGAAAATAGTTGGCATGCGGATGTCACATTTTATCATTCGGGAACGGTTGGAAATATAAAACACACAATAGACACATTTCGCATAATGAACGTCGATAGATAATTATTACGAATAGCTTTTACTTGTAGTCGGACGGTCCAAAAACCTATTCGCATGGTTGGTGGGTGCTCATCGGCGTCGCCGGGCTGGGATGGCTGGTTGGGAAATTTGTTACCAATATAAATATGTAAAGTCCAGGAGCGATAGGGGTGAAGTAAAAATTCTCTGTTAAAGTTTTTTTCTCTGTGGAGTGTGATTCTAGGTCGTATGTGCATCAATTTCTAGGTGGGTGTGGAGTTCTCACCCTTGAGCATTTCCTATAGGAATCAGGGAGCTAAATGTGTTCTAGAGTCGGGGAGCGAGTACACCGTGGAATGCTAAAGGCGAAGGTAACCGAAGAATGACCTTCACCTGATACATGCGACACGTTATTAAAGGATGACATCGCGTTTATTTGATTTGTACATCATTTCTAAATAATTTAAACTGGTGAATGAATGGGGGAATGGGTTTCTGTGAGCGGGAAATTTATTTAACTAGCTGCTGTAGTTCTGGGTTTTTCCAGATCAAATTTGGCTGTGGGATAGCCCTGTCGTACACTTGGGGATTTATTTTAAAAAGTAAAAACATGACCTATGATTTTTCTTGCATTTTCGTGATCAACTGGTGTCAATCTAACTGGGTAAACATCACTGGTATGGCCTGCAGGCTTCAATTCAGCGAATTTGGCCGTAACGTTAATACTGTCGCCTATGGGAAACCATTTAGTTCAGTGATTCCTATAATCCAAGATGGCGTTCAACATGGTCGTCGTATAGTATACAATATTAACTAAGTCAGTTTAATCTGTTTTGTTGGAAAACATATTTCCTCAAATGTATACAAATATATATATTATTTGGATGCTATGTCATTATACTACTCTTTTTAGGAAAAATTGGCAATCCATAGGAAAGATGGCTGCCAAAATGGCAACCAGAATTGTAGAAAAAAATAGGATTTGTTTCACTCCTATCTCCTCTATCCGTTTCTAGTGTTTTGAACTGGTGGTAGATTCTGCCTTGCTTTCTTATTATTCACATCGTATGATAATTTGCCCAGTGCTAATGCGTTGTTCATTTGTCTTAGCCATAACCAACCCCTAAGATAGAGATATTACAGAACGTGGTATGAAATGTCCCTGGAAACTCAATATTGGTTCCTGACCACATTATAATGTGAAATGAACATATTTGAAGGAATTAAGCGAATCGAATGAGAGAATCACCAACACAATGCAATCTTATTGTGGCCTTAAACGGTTACCATTGTTATGGTGGTGGCAGTCAAAATGGCTGCAAATGTATAGAAATGATATAGTTTGTCCTTATGCGCTACATGTCGTGACTGAAGAATGCATGGAGTTGGCTAATCTGCATTAGATACATACAAATAAAAACTTTTGAACACAATAGAAGACATTATGAATTTAGAAATTAAACATTACGCACGCATGTGTTATGAGATATACTTGTATATTGTAGAAGACCAGAGACTATATTTCATTTATGCAAGCTTCAATCTTGTGTGTTTTAGCACAGTGGCGTCAGCTATGTGGAGAGTGTATGAAGATAATATGATGGTCTGCAATATAGATAACATGGTTATGCTAAATTATATTTCCGATCATGTACACCACATTTGGTGTAGACACATGTGTATTGATTAGATAAGCAAATCAATCTCCCCAGAAATATAAACAATGTACTTTTCGGGGACGTAGAGAGCAGATTCAGTACAAATACTCAAAGTGTATGTATTTCAAGTGAAGTATGAATTCGATCGATTCTACTTTTAGGGTTGGTGATAGTAACTTCTGATGTGCTGACCATGTTGGGCGCTACCTCAATGTTCTGAAAACACTCAACTATGGGCAATTATTATCCACAAGCGTTACTCAGTAGGGCTTTCTACGAAATATTTAGCATAAACAAGAATGCTACCAGAAAATGTTAATTGACTGTTAATTAATTGATTGAGTGTGGTTTAACGTTGTTTCCGATATACCATATCACGACAAAAAATGTTGAACGTTGAACATTTTTTTTATTTCCGTAATCTTTGAGCTATTTGGTGATTTAATTCCTGAGCAGAAACGTGAATTGCATTTCTTCTCTGTAGAAGTGTCAATATTTGCCTCACTGCTTATAAACACAATCAAGGTCTCAGTCGTATAAGGCTAAATACTGATTTTCGCAGCCATGTTGGCGATACTTTAGCTATTATACAATTGTTCAAGTGTGTGTCACCAATCTAACACTTTCTATACATTTGCTGCCATTTGTACTGACAAGATAGAATATAGTGACCATTGCAGGCACCAGTGAGATTAAATTGTATAGGCAAAAATAGCGGCAATATGGATAAAAACATGTAAGTTATTCCAAAATAAAATTGTTTAGGGATTGGAGTGAACTGAGACCAAAGACATAGCAAGTAATATGTCTCCAATGTAGAATAGCCAACTCCGCGCATCAACTACGACATATAAACGAATAAGGACGAAATATAAAATGTTCTATACATTTTCCGACATTTTCACTGTCATTATAAACCAATTTCAGGCCCTAATGGAATTGCACGTTGTAGGTGATATTTCCCATCGCTTAACTCCTTCATATCTGTTCATTTCATATTAAAATATGGCTAGAAACCGAAAGAGAGTTTACGTTGAAATTTAATACTGCAGTCTTTAAAACATTTATTTTTAGGGATTGGAATTAGCTGAAGACAAAGCGACACCAATTTTTCCTGCCCAATTAATGTAGCACATGAATAATATGAAAACAGACCTCAATTTGCCACTAGTCCCAAACACTAGACATAATTAGAATATATGAGTGAAAATGTGTCTATTTTTCCAATTCAGGTCATCATTTTGGCAGCCATCTTGCTATTGGAGTATCAATTTCCACTGTACAATGTTGAACAATGTAATAGCATCCCAATAATGTATACATTTTATAAGATATTCTCTCCAACATAACAGATTAAATTGACTTAGTTCTTATTTTGTAACACGTCGGCCGTGTTGGACGCCATCTTCGATTATAGGAAATGTTCAAGGGTGTGAACTCCACACCCATACAGAAATTGAAGCACATACCATCCAGAATCACAATCCGCGGAGAGAAAAACTTTAACAGAGAATTTCAACTTACCCATAAAATTGGCTCTTTGTTTCTGGACTGGACTTTGGTGATGCTAGCCCGCTATGCGGATTAGCATCACTAAGTTCACCCTCTGGGGACCTCATTCTGCAAATGACAGACACATTATTTCAAGGCTTGCTGTTATCAGGTCATATATAGCTTGGCGTTTTGTGCTTTGCAATTAATATTCTCGTATTTCAAAAACTTGGGATTGTAGACCATTGTGGCTTTCCCATAAACCAATTTGAAAATAGCAAATAGACTCAAGTCGTACAGCGTCAGTTGGCTTATAGAAAGAAGTACACACAGCGACGAATATCGTACATACTGTATAGCAACAAGTAGACCATTTAGGTATTTTTGAACTTATGTCTGTCTGTCTGCCTGTCTGTATGTGTGTTATAGACTCGAAAACTGCTCGACCGATCCGACTCGAGTTTGGTATGTAGGCCTAATTTGATCCCGGGAACAATATGGGTGCGTCAATTTCACGTGCGACCGTATCCCTTTAGACCGGCCCCAGAGGACGGTATTATCACACGAAAGAGAGACATTTTGACGCTATCTCCAATTATTTTTGCCCCATGGGGGTTCCAAAACACCGAGGTATCCAGGGCGGAGCAGGTGGAATATATATATCTTTTTAGTGTGTTTGACGTGCAAAATACAGTTTAATCAGGAAAACCAATAAAATATGACAAATGTCGAATAAAATATTGTTGAATATTAGAAATATTTATTCTATCTGGGTTGCTTAGCATTAATGATGTGCAAAACATTATATTCTCGAACAATTTTTGTGAAAAATTCACAAAAATGCATAAATTGTAGTGTTTTTTTCAAATAAGTTTTCCAGAAGATTTCCTATAACTTTTTTGGTATAAAGCTCTCAGTGGTGCATCAAAATGTTCAGCATTATACACTTGATTTAATAATATCAACATCACAAGCACTGATGTCCAAAAAGCCAAGATATTTCCAAAAACTTAACCCTCCCTTAAAACTGATTTTCTATCTGAAAATACCTGTCAAGTCAGAATAGCCCGTTTTCAGTCCAATTTGTTAACCAATTCAGAGTCTTATCATATATCATGGAATTAGCATGTATCTGAGGAGGTTTATGTTATGGGAGAGTCTATTTTGTTTAAATATTTTATTTTATTTTGGTAAATTAGCTAAAATTTTGATTATTTTTAAGTGAAACATTTCTGAAAAGATTCCCATGACTTTGTCAGTTTTATGGATATAGCTGCACAACATGCACCACAATAAGCATACATTAATCCACAATACCAGACATGAAATGCTATAATCATGTATCAGACCAGAATTAAAAATAAAGTAAAACCCAAGATAGTTTTCTTAATGCTTTCAATTTTATGCTATAGCTTCTAAACTCGAAAAGTCATTCAGATTAGTGGATATAATTCATACCATATATTGCAATAGTTCTGCCCTTGGATTATTCAATCTCATCTTCACCGTCACTGTCAATGTCATCAAATGTGATGGTATAAGTCAATAGAATAGATCTGCAACATCTTGAGGCAAGAATGGTTCAAACAACTCAGGTTGCCTATCGGCCGTCCATCCACGAAGTACTACACCAGGAGTGGTTGATTTGGCAACGTTTGCAAGTCTCCACTGTTTTGCTATCAATTTGGCTCGTTTTTAGTGTAGAATTAACAATTCCTCACTTGGTGGAAGTGCAGAAAGATCAAGTACCTTCTGCTGGTTCTCGAACTTCTGCTGGAACATTATCCACCTAGCATGATTCACTTTTCTCGAACGTTGAACATATAAGGCACATGTTAACTCGCCGAGTGTAGTAAGCGTGTCATTGTCCAAAACCCAATTCGTTCCTAAATAAGCTGTGACTTTCATGTATTTTTATCGTCTTTCCAGCAGTTTCCAGATTTTTTTTTTTTGGAAGGTAATCATTACCTGTGAAGGAATGCAACCCAATAAGTGCATTCTTCTGTATATTGACATCTCGATTTCACCGACTTGAATCACCTGCCCATTAGCATCAAAATTGATGTCAGGGGAAAACGTTTACCGTTTCCTCCATTGTGCATAAATGCCATCATGATGGAGAAATATCTGACATGACCTCTCTATCGATTAATATATCTTTGAGTTATTGTGGAAACCGGTAGCCACCCAAGGTACACATCTACAACCAACCCACTAACATACAGTCACTCCGTATACACATAAACACCACAGAAATGACAAGATAGTCACTCACTCTATACACATACACCTGACCCATGACCATTTCGCCACTCCCTGTATACCTATTCACGACTTTCATGATCATAAGTCAATCATAAGTATACCTATGCATCTCATCATTGGCCATACGGTCACTCCCCGTATACCTATTCGCCACAGCCATGGCCAAATAGCCATTCATGTTATACATATACACCCCATCCATGAGCATAGAGTCACGCCAGGTATACATATGCATCTCACCAATGGACATATAGCCACTCGCTTAAAACACGTACCCCTCACCCATGACCATATATAGCCAGACTCGTGTATACCCGTACATCCCACACATGCCCAAACACTCATGAGTCACCATACAGGCACACTAGGTATACTCATACACCTGACCCATGACCATATAGTCACGCCATGTATATATTCACCACATAGCTGGATTATACGCTTGGTTTGCAAACAATCGAAATGGGCCTCACTATGCAATGGCAATTCTTTCTTAAAAGATCCACTCTTTCTCACTTATCACCCAAATTATATTGTAAAACGAACAGACATGTTCGCAAATCCATTCCTATTAAATAATTCAAATAATACTATTATGGCCTCAACTGTATGGAATAATCCGAAAATAAAAATCGGAGGTTTCGTCGATCAACTTTAAATCGTGGAGAGATGCCGGAACATATTTTATAAATGATCTATTCCAATCAGATAATACATTCCATACCCCACGCACACTTTATGCAACTTTCAACATCCGCGTTGATTTCATAACAATCAACAGCATAAAGCGTCAGATTATGTCATTGGCACGTTATCTTAACCAACCCTGAATCCGTATAACCTACCCATGTATACCAAACAATCTCATTCCGATACTCCGTTGTGTAAAAGGCTGTCAATTATTTTATAAAATTCTATCAAATGAGAAAACCATGCCGAATGCATGTCAAAAATGGGAATCCAAATTTGGCGAGAAAATAGAAAATTGGGAAGAATATTTGAGCATGCCCTTTAAAACGACAACGGATACGAAATTACAGTGGCTCCAATTCAGAATAAACACACGAATTATTAGTACCAATAAATTTCTGAAGGTGGCTAACCTTCGAGTCGACGATTTTTGCAATCGTTGTCATAACGTACAGGAAACCATTTCTCACATTTTCTGGGACTGTCCCCACGTCCAACCCTTTATGACAGAAATTGAAACATGGGCAAGAAACAACCAATTTCCCATTGATCTAAATAAAAAGAATATCATTATTGGCATAGATCATGAATACAAAAATTCAAAAAGTAATCTGTTCCTACTAGTGCTGAAACAATATATATTTAGAACAAAATTCACGCCCACACAACTATCACTTCGACCGTTCCTTTGTGATCTTCAATTGAGGTATGAATGCGAGAGATACAACGCAAAATGTAACATGAACTATGAATTCGATAAGCAATGGCTGACACTTCGAAATGCCTTCAAAATTAAATAATAATGTAATTAAATAACATATTTTTCAGGCACAAAGTACACCCCGAGCTTGACAGTGACTGGACAACACACAACATAAATCAATTACCCGGTACCCGAGCGGCAGACACTTATACAATATCTGTACAATTTCAGTACACCGATCATTTTACTTTCCATTCATATTCCCCGAGAACGTCAATAGCTATACCGGTTTGCTTAACAATACCACAATTTTTATTTTCAGCAACAGTCTGAAACATCAATAGAGCGTTGTGTATTTTCCCTGAGTGCTGTCGAACCAATAATTACACAAACTACAATATTTACAATACAGTTGCAATAAGTATGTTAGATTGTCTATTTATATTGTTTTTGGTAAATTCAGAATGTAAAAATATTTAAAACTGCACATAGTGTTTGGAACTTTGATTATACAAACATTAAATACTACATGTAACAAAATATTCTGAAGAAGAAAAAAAAATCTTGTTATCAGCATGGTTGTAGCAAAATAAAGCCCATTTTCAGGAGAAAAATAAATTATACCAGCGTAGCCTAAAATTTACTGTTAACCTGAACACTCTTTGATAAAATTATCCAAACACACTGTGTGCCTTTAAATATTTTAGAATCATATGTAAGAAAGTAGGCCAGGGCATGGTAGAGTCTCACCCTTCCAAGCCTTGGATTGAGAGAATGAATGTGTGTGAATTCTTGTCTTTCTTCCTTTGTCATTCTTTCTGCTAAATAAAAAAAAAAAAAAAAAAAAAATATATATATATATATATTCACCACATTCATGATTATACAGTCACTCCTCGTATACCTGTTCACCTCACCATTGGCCATACAATCACTCTCCCTGGAAACATATTCACCTCACTATTGGCCATAAAGTCACTCACTGTATACCTATTTGCCACATTAGTAGTAATATAGCCACTAGATATATACATATAGATCCACACATGACCATCCACACGCTCGTCAATGACTATCCAGCATACCTCCAGGTACGCATATACGCATCGTGACTGTACTGTCATTCCATGTACACATATACGCATTACACGTAGCTGCATAGCTATGTATCCATTCACCCCACCCATGATCGTACAGACAACACGTGTATACACATACACCCACATGTGACAATACAGCCACACAAGGTACACCTGTAGAGTCACTCCCTGTATACCTAACCTCACACATGACCATACACTTACTCCATGTATACATATACATCTCACCAGGGCCACCCCTTCATGACCATATAGTTAATCATGTATACATATTCACATCACACATGACCATACAGCCACAATAACCGGAAATGAATCAAAATTTGCACCCCCCCCCCCCCCCACAAAACCACACGAGGAACGAAATATACTATTACACTGGTATTCACATATAGTACATTTATACACACCATTCTAATTCCCAAATTGTTATTATTAGTAAGAAGAAAGTATCAGTTTATCGTTTATTATGGAAAGTTGAAAACACGATGATTGCATCACTGAAATAAACTACATGTAAGAGATACAGTCTGTCGGAACTGACAATATGTATTTGAAAGAAACATCAACACCCAGATCACATATATATAATTTATTACACGCTTGTTCCCAGAAGTACAGTGTTATTGCTGTTCCATATGTACACATAGTCAATTACGTATGGAACCAGTCTATGTAAATATACACTCAGATTCATTCTGATACTATTTTTATATGTGGGTATGTAGTTTACTCCAGACTGGTATGGAACGTACGTTCCATACGCATCTCGTTGACGTAAAATAACGTACATGACGTTCGCCTCAACCATGAAACCGGAACTATAAAATAAAATAAAAGCGTCATCACACATGACAAAACACGCCCTCTATGTGCCTAAATAAACCTTATAAGCCTGTATTTTTAATGCACGGATTCTAGGACGCGAAGCGTGTAATAAACACAGAACGACATGATGTGTAAATGGGTTTGTCGATACGGCACTCGTGCTGTCGCGGAAGGATAGAACTCGAGGCGCAAGCGCCTCTCGTTCTATACGTCCACGACAAACCCATTTACACATCATGTCGTTCTGTGTATATATGCCACATTATATACCATTTGAAATAGGAAACTCTCTAACATTGTATTGTCAACTTATCAGGAAATAAACCTGTATAATAAACATGTTGTTTTTGTTGAGTCACCAACGTGTTTGTGTGCTGAAGTTTAATCTGGTTTTGTTGCGCAAAGTGTATTATTTTCAATGGAGGGGGAATAACTCTATATTTTAAAGATAGTTATCCCCCTTCCATTGAAAATCCATTTTAGTTTGAATTATGTTGCATTCTGGGAGCCATAAGGTGGGGAATCTTTTTATGATTTCAGCTGTTTTCTATTTCTCTATGGGCATCTTCTGAGACACAAACGTTTAAAATGGTGATGAATTATAGTATTTTAATCATATGTTATGCCATAAATTGTTAATAAAACCGTATATCAAGTCACTATAAAAAATAATAATCGGTCACTCGAAAATTAAGTGGGCTTTTAAAATCAATACAAAGTCACAACTGCAGTTAGGTTCATCTCATACCCGTCTATTCATCGATATTCTGCTACGCAGTATGTTATAGCCGCCAGTGTCCATTAAGCGTTAGAGCCCCACTGTTATAATCCGCCTTTAGCTGGCGTATTCTTGCCTCTAAGATTATTGAGATATTACGTCATACGTAATGACATTAAATCATATGGAAACATAGCAATTGTGTGGGCTGTGTGACGGGAATATGTATTGAGAAATAACGTCATGCGTAATGACATTAAATCTCAAGAAAACCCGCGAAAACAAAACAAAATCACATTTATTGTTTTAATGTTTTTAGTTATTTCCTTCATAAAAAGATTCTTCGTGATAATGAACCCTCTCAATACTTTAGAATATACAACTAACCTTAAAATAACAAAAACCTTCGGAATAGCGAACCTTCGGAATAGAGAACCTTCGGAATAGTGATCCTTCGGAATAGAGAACCTTCGGAAAATTGAACCATCGGAATAGAGAACCTTCGGAATAGCGAACCTTCGGAATAGAGAACGTTCGAAATAGTGAACCTTCGGAATAGAGACATGTCCCCAGTTAATCATGTATACCTATTCACATCATTCGTGACCATACAATAACTCCCTTTATACATATTAACCTCACCTATGACCATACGCTAACCCCCTGGTTGCCATCATGACCTCCACCCTGTATCAAGTTGATCAATTTTTATCCTAATAGGCCAGAATAGCCACAGATTATGTTTAATTTAATTTCAGTTCTGTTCAAAGTTCTGCTCATTTATTAAAAAATATATAGCCAGTATCCCAAAAGAGATTCTCGGCAAAATTCCATAAGGCAACTTTAAAATTAATTTGTTATGCCCCATAAGGAAATGGGACAACCAGAATAGAACATGTAGTTGTCAGTTGGTTAGCTAACATGTATAATAACCAAGTGAGTCACAATTTGCAACATTTTCGGAACATCAGAGAATAATGTTCTGGATATATGTAAAAAAAATGGTTGCCATGTTGGAAGCCATTTTGAGTAATTTGGTTTATAAACACATTAGTGTGACACATTTAAGGTAGATCAAAAATAATAAGCACCTTTCGTACCATAGAGAGTTACATTTTACTTGAATTTTTTGGCCGATATTTATGTCAGGTTTGTGAGAGAAAAATCCTATATGTATGGTAATGTTAGTGGTGACAATGGTACAAATTAACCAAGGTGCATCAGACATGTTAGTGTTCAATATATAGAAGGCAGAATAACCTATTTTATTACATCAACCACAACTTGTAAGCGATTGCGGGGCACGCTGGGGCAATATCTACCATTTTCCATATTTTGGCAGCCAAATATACAGAAGAATGCAGTTATTGGGTTCCATTCCTTCACAGGTATTAATTACCTTTCATTGTTTTTCCGAAAAGGAAAAAGACTCTTTTAGAAGTTGCTGGAAGGATTATCAAAATATATGGAAGTCATGGCTTATTTAGGATTTAAGAATTGGGTTTTGGACAGTGACACGCTTAATACAATCGAGGAGTTAACATGTGCCTTATACATGTATGGTCAAGTTCGAGTAAAGTGAATTAAGCTAGGTGGGTAATGTTCCAGCAGAAGTTCGAGAACCAGCAGAAGGTAGTTGATCTTTCTGCACTTCCACCATGTGAGGAATCTTTAATTCTACACTAAAAACGAGCCAACATGATGGCAAAACAGTGGAGACTTGCAACCATTGCCAAATCAACAACTCCCGATGTAGCACTTCAATGATGGACGGCCAATAGGCAACCTGAGTTGTTTGAACCATTCTTCCATGAAGATATTGCAGAAATTCTATTGACTGATACCATCACATTTGATGAAATTGACAGTGGAGATGAGATTGCATA
Organism: Siphonodentalium dalli; assembly: GCA_032622095.1. Classification (NCBI taxonomy): domain Eukaryota; kingdom Metazoa; phylum Mollusca; class Scaphopoda; order Gadilida; family Siphonodentaliidae; genus Siphonodentalium; species Siphonodentalium dalli. The sequence continues at coordinate 237,348,668 of CP136061.1, read as the reverse complement.
ATCCGTGGGTAGAACTATTGCAATTTATATATCAATAATATCAACTAGCATGAATGACCTTTCGAGTTTAGTATAGCATAAAATTTAAAGCATTAAGAAAACTATCTTGAGGTAGGGTTAAGTTTTACTTTATTTCTTAATTCTGGTCTGATACATGATTATAGCATTTCATTCATGGTATTGGGGATTAATGTATGCTTATTGTGGTGCATGTTGTGCAGCTGTATCCATAAAACTGACAAAGTCATGGGAATTTTTCGGAAATGTTTCACTTAAAAATAATCAAAATTTTAGCTAATTTACCCCCAAAAAATCTAATATTTAAACAAAATAGACTCTCCCATAATATAAACCTCCTCAGATACATGCTAATCCCATGATTTATGATAAGGCTGAATTGGTTAACAAAAGGGAACGAAAACGGGCTATTCTGACTTGACAGGTATTTTCAGAAAGAAAATCAGTTGGGGGGGGGGGTTAAGATTTTGGAAATATCTCGGTTTCTTGGATATCAGTGCTTGCGATGTTGATATCAGTAAATCAGGTATATGATGCTGAAAATGTTGATGCTTTATACCAAAAAATAAAAAATTTATAGGAAATCTTCTGGAAAACTATTTTGAAAAAGCACTGGAATTTATGCATTTTTTTGGCATTTTCGTGAATTTTTCACAAAAATAGTTGGAGAATATCATTTTTTGCACATCATTAATGTTAAGCAGCCCAGATCGAATAAATATCTGATATTAAAGTATATTTTAGTCGACATTTGTCTTATTTTATTGGTTTTCCTGATTATACTGAAATTTGCAGGTCAAAAACACTAAAAAGGTCCCCAACAAATATTTTCCACCTGCTCCGTCCAGGATACCTCAGTGTTTTGGAACCCCCATGGGGCAAGGATAATTGGAGATAGAGTAAAAATTTCTACCCTTTCGTGTGACACTACCCTCATCTGGGGGCCGGTATATTTCCCTTGACCTCGCTCATTAACGCCATCGGTGTAGACTGTTGGGCAAATTTTAGAAATCTGTGGACCTATGGGGATTTTATAAATAGATAATTGGTTTTTCCGGTTATTTTGGGACGCGTTAAAGTTGTACTGTGACCCCGACCCGGTAAAAGCTGTAGTTGGAATGTCCAAGTTCGTGAAAGTTCTATTGACTATGCCGATGATTTGAGAAGCTTTATTGTTTTAGGATATTGTAGAAAGGCTAATCTGGCCGTGTCAAATTGAGCTATAGCGATTGGATATCTCGCAGGACAACACATTTCGGGTTTTCGTGGGGTGTGTATTCGATGGATGTCTTATAGTTGCAGTATGTAACTATTATGACCGCGTTAATTGCGTTCGATATTTAGGTATGAACAATGGCTGGGCCATGCACACTTGAAGATTTTATGGTGGGAACCCAATTTTGTATCCGCATTTAGAAGCTTTCTGGTTTGGTGAATGAAAAACCTGCAGTAATAAGCCGTAGTTTTTTGTAATAATTTGAAGGATTAGTTGTTTTAACGGAATTCTGAGGCGGTGCATTCATTTAACCAATATATTTTATATTATAATTTATATTTATGGCTAATAATATGATCTTGGTGGCGTTACCATTTCTGACTATGGTTTTCTTGTATACGCTCGTTTGGGCATGTTTCTGGACCGATCGAACAATAGTTTGGCCAGACGCTGTATATTCTGCCCAGACAGAGGCGATCACAAAGATATCCCTAAATAGACCGGACGAAGTCGGGCACATCAGTTAGTTTTTATTAACTTCCTGGCGTCAACATAGCACCAACCAAGCTTTATTACGCCACCGTAGTGTGGTGTTTCTAGCTTTTGGTTTTTTTATATCGCATGGTCGATCGATAATTCACTGGGTGATTGTACATTCGGCAAACCTCGTCAGATTCCGTCACCGTTTCATCGTACCGATAATTACGAGAGTACAACTAAGATTGGCACATGTGTTTACGTCACCGGTGTAATTGTGGGGACATGCTTCTATTATGAAGTTTGCTATCCCGAAGGTCCGCTATTCCGAAGATTCTCTATTCCGAAGGTTTTTTGTTATTTTTAGGTTAATTCTATATTTTAAAGTATTGAGACTAATTTGAGAGGGTTCATTTTCACAAAGATTCTTTATATGGAGTGTGCGCTCACATCCGAACTGATCATGCGCGCACACCGATACAGATACAGGAGGAAATAACTTAACTTAGAACATTAAATGTGATTTTGTTTTGTTTTCGCTGGTTTTCTTGAGATTTTATGTCATTACGTGGGCCCATACCTTTGAATTCTTGGCATATACTATGAATGTTGTGGTATATATGGACCCTCCCGCATTGGGACATGACATAGGTTCAGTTGACTTAAGTGGTGTTCTGTGTGTGCTCCAATTTGGAGTTCAATATTTTAAGGGCCAAGTTTAGAATTTTATGGGTCCATACCTTTGAACTCTGGGCATATAATATGAATATTGGGGGGCATGTCTCTATTCCGAAGGTTCACTATCCCGAAGGTCCACTATTCCGAAATTTCTCTGAATGTTCGCTATTCCGAAGGTTCACCAATCCGAAGGTTCGTTATTCCGAAGGTTCTGTGTTCCAAAGATTTTTTTAATTTTAAGGTTAATTCTATATTCTAAAGTAACGAGAGGGTTCATTATCACGAAGATTCTTTTTATGAAGGAAATAACGTAAAACATTAAATGTGATTTTGTTTTGTTTTCGAGGGTTTTCTTGAGTTTAATGTCATTACGTATGACCTATTTCTCATTACATATTCACGCCAAGGAGCCCACACAATTGCTATGTTACGATGCGATTTAATGTGATTATGTGTGACCTAATATCTCAATAATCTGAGGCAAGAGTACGCCTGCTAAAGGCGAATTATAACAGTTGGGGGTATAACGCTCAATAAATACTGGAGGCTATAACAAACTGCGCAGTAGAATATCGCTGAATGGACGAGTATGAGATGAGCCTAAATGCAATTGTGACTTTGTTTAAAGGCCCACTTAATTTTCGAGTCATTAATTTTTTATAGTATATACGGTTTTAATAACAATTTATGCCATAAAATTTGAATAAACTACTATAATTCATCACCATTTGAAAGGCAGAATACTTCTATCTCCTAGTTTGAAACACCTTCAAAATACCGCGTCGTATATCTAGCAATTAGCAACCAACATGTCCTCCTCGGCTTTCCATAGAATTCAACGTAATTTGATACTTATGGGTATTTGTGTCCGGGAAGTGTTTTGAACGTGTCAAATCGTGACCCCGACCTGACCTTGACCATTAAAACTGTCAATGCAAGGTCAATTTGGGTAAAACGGACAAATTTCGGCGAAATTTGATACCTAGGGATACTTTGGTCCGAGGAGAGTTTTGAACGGGTCAAATCGTGACCTCGGCCTGACCTTGACCTTCAATATGGCCAATCAAAGGTCAACTCGGATAAAACGGATAGATTTCGACGAAATTTTATACCTATGGGTACTTTTGTCGGGGGGGGGTGTTTTGGACGGGTCAAATCATGACTCTGACCTTACCTTGACCTTCAAAATTGTTAATTAAAGGTCAAGTTGGGTAAAACGGACGGATTTCGACGAAATTTGATACCTATGGGTAGTTTTCTACGGGTGGGGGTGTTTTGGACTGGACAAATCATGACCCTGACCTGACCTTGACTTTCGAAATAGTCAATTGAAGGTCAAATCGCACCTTTCACCGGAAAGCAGATGGGAAACAGCCCGGGTGAAGTCGGGCCTATCAGCTTGTGTAATAAAGAAGACAGTTTGATGAAAGTAATGTATGCCACGAGAAACGGGAAAACTTGAAATATGGAAGTACGCAAATTTCCCGCATAAAATTTGAAAGCTAGTTTATAGAATAATTGTATTATTATTTATATTTATGGCTAATAATACGATCTTGGTGGCGTTACCATTTCTGACTATGGTTTTCTTGTATACCATAGAGGGGAGATGTTGTATTGTATTTGAACGTTATTTGTTAACAAGAAAACTAAGATGCATGCATCAGGTCGGCCGTGAACTATCTACCATAGAATTGTTGTAGCTATCGATTATACATTTTGAAACACCTGTCTGTATGTATGTATGTATGTGTGTATGCGTGAATGCATGTGTGTATGTGTTGTAGACTCTAACACTGCTCGAATTTGGTATTTAACGTGTAAACTTGACCTCGCTCATAGGCATGTTTCTGGACCTTGACCGATCCGACTAAAAATTTGTGTGTAGGACTACTTCGATCCCGGGAGCAATATGGACGGGTCCAATTTCACGTGGGACCATGTTCTCGAACGTGCTGATATAGGCATGTTTCTGGACCAATTGAACAATAGTTTGGCCAGACGCTGTATATACTGGGTACTGTCCAGATGGAGGCGATCACAAAAAAAATCCCTAACTAGCCCGAACGAAGTCGAGTACATCAGCTAGTTTAATATATATTTTGGACATTTGTCTGTCTGTTTGTCTGTTAGCTATGGCCGGGAAAACTGCCGGACAGATTTGACGAAATTTGATACCTAGGGGTAATTATTTCCAGGGAGTATTTTGGACGGGTCAAATCTTGATCCCGACCTGACTTTGACATTCAAAAAGATCAATTCAAGGTCAAATCTGGTAAAACGGAAGTATTTCAACGAAATTTGATACCTACTGTTACTTTTGTCCCAGGAGTGTTTCGGGTGGGTCAAATCATGACCATGACCTGATCTTGACATTCAAAATTGTCAATTCAAGGTCAAATCGGGTATAAAGCCGGGTGGATTTCGACGGGTACTTTTGTCGTGACTTTTGTCCGGGGAGTGTTTTGGACGGGTCAAATCGTGACCCCGACATGACCTTCACCTTTAAAATAGTCAATTCAAGGTTAAATCGCGCATTTCTCCGAAAATCAGAGGGGAACATCCCGGACGAAGTGGGGTCCACGAGCTACTATTATATATTTCTAGATTTAGTTACAAACTAAATACCTGTATATTGTACAAAGAAATGTTTGACAAATATATCTGTATCAATATTACCACACGGGTCATTAAAATAGATACGACGAAACAAATTTTGAAGGGTGCATGTATCAGGTAAATATTTATATTTCAAATGATGACAGGAATGCAGAAAGTTGGAGTACCTACGTAATACTGGCTATCCGCATGAAGAGATATACATGTATATAAAAACCAGATGAGGGATATGTCTGAACAGTTGCTAAACAATTCAGTCATGCAAAAGAGGATCAAAGAGTAAGATACCAAATTGCTGCCTGTGGTAATGTTTTTTAACGAAATTCGGGAAAATTAGATTACTCTCACCCTGGTTATCCAGAAGATAATTGTGGAATCTGATGACGATCGGACAAGGGGTGTCGTCTGTAGGATCAACCAAATTATTTAGCCATAAAAATAGTAAAATTGAAGATCACCGCTGGCAGTGATGTCTTCACAAGGACAGTTTGAGAACAAAATATGGCTCACATCTAGCGGTGACCCAAAATATCCACATAAGAAAAAGTTCTCCAATAAAAGCTGGCTGCAGGGTGCGCCAATTGATTCAAATTCGAAATTTAGCAGGGTGTACTGCTTGTGGCCATGTTTTCCCCGCAAATTTGATAGACTGATGGACAAAACCACTGAATCCGTTGAATCAATATACATGTATACATGGATTAATTTATATGCATTGTTATACACAGTACTGGTATATAAAGGTACTGAAAATAACTATATTACTAGTATACACAAAATAAACCATATATCATGGCTATGGGTTCTAATATCCGAACATGACAGCTGAGAACTTGGTGTGAATTAAAGAGTGGTGGTTTCTCAAGCATATCTAACCCTCCACGTTAGAAACATGCCATTAAATGTCATAAGTATAATCTAGCTTGAGGACAGAAGTGATCCATAAAACCCCCCTTAATTCAACCAGGTCCTCGCGCGATGTATGATCGATCACATGATGATCTAGGGGGATTAGAATTGATGTATAAAAACAGCACTGCATGTAAATATAAAATAAAATAGTGCTACATCTTATTACAGATTATTGCCATATATAATCAGTGATTATACAGACAGTCTGACAAAATAAAGTTTCAGTGACACTCTATCCGAAGAGGGGAATAATTTCATCTGTTACAGTCAATGGAGCAATTATGAATCTGGAAAGGTGAAATTTCTATGTAATACTAGATATCGACATGACGCGATAAAATATAACGTAAATGCAATATGGCCGCTGGCGACCATTTTTTCCTATGAAATTAAAAAAATATTTGATAGCTCTCATCTGGTAGATCAATATCAAGATAAATATGAAGTTTGGTGATGATCGGATGAGTGAAGTGGACTGTGGTCTGTGCTAAACGGTTTAGTAATGCTTAAAAAGATTCTTACCTTAATATTTTTATGTTCACTTTATAAACTTCACTGAGTCATCTTTGTCATGTATTGAGTTTGATATCTTTTGTTAACAGTTTATAAATCATGTATGTCTCATGTTTGTTATTTTAATTTATGTGTTTATTATCATTAAATAAAGTTGCATTCCTTAAAAAGATGCTTACCTCAATGTTTTTATGTTCACTTTATAAACTCCACTGAGTCATCTTTGTCATGTATTGAATTTGATATCTTTTGTTAACAGTTTATAAATTATGTATGTCTCGTGTTCGTTATTATAGTATATACACGTTATAGTGTGTTTTCAGAACGAAAACAAATTGAATAAAATCAACAAATTTGTAAATTTAAAAACAATTCAAACGTTGTTGTATTCCATGTCCCAGCCCGGACATATACACCAAATTTCAATAATATTCATTGAGAAACAACGGACCAAACGCTATATAACACCCGTATACATCTTTTATTCCGTATCGGACTCGGGTACATGTTATAGTAGGTACCGAATTGACACACGTCGACTGGGCGAGTTGGCCCTGGGGCGATTAGGCCGATTCCGGCACATTCTAGAATTTACCGTATGTATCCGTTTACGCGTAGTTTACTTTAGAAAGTTCCGCAATTAATACCGTAAATAGAGCGACCATATTTGACAGAGAATGCCTCTGTTATTGATTATCAAGTTGCTGTACATTAAAAACGACAAATTCACATGCTCGTTCAAGCGCAGTAGTCTATTTTCCCCATGTTAAAGGACATCCACAAATACTAAATAACGCTAACCTACTGCCGAATGTTTGACACGACAACTGTTAACATATTTGGGCTGAATTCATCTGACGCGGTATTATTCCTCAAAATAAACAACAAAACCATCGTTACTTGGAAATGTAGTTTGGGCTAACATTTACATAAATCCTCCAGATCAATTATCCGACACACACGTCAGATGAAAAAGTCACATGAAGTAACCGGCCAAATTGGCCGAAATGAATATATATAGTTAAGGAACTTTGGAGTATATTTGTACATTTTGTCGCCTATTACAGGAACGAAAATGCATACAAAATCGGAGAAATGTGGCGTTTATTTGTATGCATATTCCTATGAAATAGTTGTTTTGTGTCTAAATAATAATTTAGATCATTGGTCTGCCAGGTGGTTGTGCTGATTTATTAATTTATTAACATTTATTAACCCCTTTCATTGTCAGATTTGTTATCACGCGTGATCGGTATTTTTGTCAAAAGAGCTAAACATCACAAGAAAGTCGTAGCAATAAATCGGAAATAAGGATATTCTCGAGTACAGGCTTGCGCACTGTGAGTTATGAGCGGAGTTTTTGTGTATATTCTGACACCATTATTCCAAATAAAGAGAAGGGAAGTATATATCCACCAACCCAATTGTAACTTCAACACTCATTGCATAGATAGATTCAGGGTGAGCCTTAGATCATGCCATGAATCTCTACTCTGGCTAAGGGCCGTAGAGATCATACTCCATCGGTAGAAAATTTTCATGGAACTTTTTGAAGTTTTGACATGGAACTTTATAAAGTCGAAAAAATAACGCGGGCAATATATTTCTTAGTTATTATCTGTTCCTTAATAATGTACTTCACTGAAGGTGAAGGTCCCGGCAACTCGAAATTGCATATGCTTTTCTATGACTTTTCTGAGCCGTTATCCCAATAAACATTGAATTAATTACCCAGGAGAAATTCCATAATTGTTAGCGACGCAAAGCAAAATTTCCCACAAAGTCACTTAAATCGTGAAATTTCTAATTAGGACCTTCACCTTCAGTGAAGTACAGATAATAACTAACAAAAATTCAATTTCATAAGGTTCCCTGTCAAAACTTCAAAAAGTTCCAAGGTTTTGTACTGTGGAATATAAATTCTACGGGCGTTAGCCAGAGTAGATCTAGAGATTCATGGCAAGATCTAGGTGAGTCTCTACCGCTATATTTTCGTAATTGTGTAGGGTGAGTGTTGCTAGCGTTCAGCCGCAACCAAATAAACTACCTGGTTTATAAAATAAACCCAGTTGGTGAATACAAGCCCTGGTGTTTTAGTGTGAGTTGACATTTCCTTATTATCTTGATTATATATAATTTAACACTTAATTCTTAATCTTTCAGCTGCAGCTTTCGTCGTCGGTCTGTTTGTTGGTTGTGTGTCTGCCACCTGCGGGTGCATCTTCTTCCACAGATCAGTGCGGTATGTATACACTTCGAGGGGGTGTAAATGTATTTAAGATGTAACACGCAGAATCACAATCAACACAAATAGCTTCCTGGAAACTTAAAGGAAAACCTGGTTATTTTCAAGCATTTTCCAAATAGTATATACAGGCAAGTGACGCCCACTACTGGCAACCATCGTCAATTAAAGTGCCCTGTCCCATTTCACAGTTCTAAATTAATATTTCTTCGGAATCGGGGATGAAAATTTTTCATTTGAGTCGAGGAACCATGCTTCAAAGAACAGAGCTATTAAAGTTCGAATTTTTAATTATTTATTTTCTACACCTCGTATTCCATACATGGCGATGCCTGGTTCAAACTGGAATTGCCGAGAACGTGTTATCACAAATATAAACAAACATCAGCTTTCACACAGAGACGTGGCAACAGGGGGGGGGTGTCTCACCCCAACTTTGGTCAAAATTTTCAACAGTTGGAAATTTCATACCTGCCAAAACATTAGTTAGAAATTTCACGCCAATAATAGGTTGATAATGTTCTTTTAGTTTGATTTTCAAACAATTAATTGGGGGTAATTAATTGTTTTTGGACCAATATTTGCATATTTTCCTATTTTGTTTTTGTCCAAATTTGGTCATCAGTTGGAAATTTTCCAACCTTAGGGTGGTGATAGGTTGGAAATTTCCAACACTTGGAAATCGTGTGTCCTGGTCCCTCCCCCGCGGCCAGTCAAAAACTGCTAGTTAATTTAAGAAAACAACATTGTCATACATTTGGTCAACATTGTCATTGGAATTGTCACCAGTTTGAAATTTTCCAACCTAAGTGGGGGTGTCAGGTTTGAAATTTCCAATTCTATAGGAAGGCTTGAGGCTAGTCTAGATGCTAGATGCGAGTGAGCAGTGAGATGCAAGCAAGGGGGTGCAAATGGAATTATGCAAAACTTGTGTTTGGTCTGATTCTGATTCAGGGGGGGGGTGTGTAGTTGGAATTTCCCAAGGTGGACACCCACCCAAACGGAGACCCTCTAGCCACGTCCCTGCTTTCGCGTGTGATCGCCATGTTATTATAACATGATTTCTGAATTGGGAATAAGAATACATATGTATCCTGATGCCAACTCGCTTATAAAAACAATTACTCCGGTAAAACCAGTGGTAAAACCGATGTAAACCATTGTATAGCCACGGTTTACGTGGGTTTACTGGGGTTCACCATTATAATACCAAAGTAATGTGAGTCTTTGCATTGATTCTACCAGGGCGTTCCAAAAACACGCTAGAAATAAATGAATACCTCAGAACGCCGGGGTAAATTCAGACTTTGCCACAGTAATACCAATGTAATATGGGATTTGCATAGTTTTACCAGGGTGATTTAGCTAGTCAACCAATGTAAGCCACACCTTGAACTGCATAGTAAATAGCATTGTAACTTCTGAATTTACTAGGTGTATTCTCCAGCTACAGTGATATTGCCATCTTTAATACTGATTTTACAAGGGTTTTTTTTCTCGAGTGTATAACATAGCATTTTCCGTGTCCTAAAAACTTCCCTGTAAATTGAAAATTTAGTATGCTATCACCAATTTGATTTGCAACATTCCTTGGAAAACCTAGGTTACTTTCCAATCAATCTAGTAAACTTAGTATACTCTGCATGGTAATACACGACATCACTTTGTTGTGATTGATGCCCATGGTAAAACGCAAAGTAGGCCTATCGATATGATGCGGTGATATGTGACCCACCATATCACATCCAGTCGTAAGTCGGGATTTTTTTACCCTGTGCCAATGCATTTTCTTATATATGCGAGTCGACCATAGGTCGCCTCGCATATATAAGAGAATGCATTGACCTAACAATTTTTTACAATTTTAATAATTTTTTCTTGTATTCTTTAACAATTTTATAATTTCACCCATGCAGAGCCCCAGACAAACATGAGCAGACGACACTCTTCTATATGCTTCTATATATGTGTGGGGCTCCCTGCAGGGTAATGGATGTTTTTTATTTTATGTCCTAAAAATTGTAAGAAACATTTATTTAAAAAAATGATAAAAAATTGTTAGGCCAATGCATTCTCTTATATATGCGAGGCGACCTATGGTCGACTCGCATATATAAGAGAATGCATTGGTACAGGGTAAAAAAAAATCCCGACTTACGACTGGATTTGATATGGCGGGTCACATATAGTTGCCAGTGTAAAAAAACAAAATTTATCGGATTTTTGGCTAATTTGTAAGGGTTGTATATTAGCATAACAAATCGAGCGGAAAACAAGACTGCTGTGATATATACTATCTACTATAATGGCGACCAAAGAGACCTGATGCATATCAATCAAAATGGCCACCATGATGGATGCTTATTATATCATTCAGCCATCATAAGTCATTGCTGATATAAAGATTCTTCACTCAAATAGTAAATTAGTGACCCGCCATATCAAATCTAGTCGGAAGTCGGGATTTTTTTACCCTGTGCCAATGCATTCTCTTATATATGCGAGTCGACCATAGGTCGCCTCGCATATATAAGAGAATGCATTGGCCTAACAATTTTGTATCATTTGTTTTAAATAAATGTTTCTGACAATCATCCATTACCCTGCAGGGAGCCCCACAAATACAATGTATATAGAAGCATATTATAGAAGAGTGTCGTCTGCTCATGTTTGTCTGGGGCTCTGTATGGGTGAAATTATAAAATTGTTAAAGAATACAAGAAAAAACTATTAAAATTGTAAAACATTGTTAGGCCAATGCATTCTCTTATATATGCGAGGCGACCTATGGTCGACTCGCATATATAAGAGAATGCATTGGCACAGGGTAAAAAAAATCCCGACTTCCGACTGGATTTGATATGACGGGTCACAATTAGTATACATTGTCACTTATTCTACATGTACATGTATACATGCCTGGGTGTTGGCTGCACACTAAAAACACAAAACGCGCTGCATGTCCCATAACTAAAGAGCAGGGACGTTGCGACAGTGGGATTTGGGGGTGCACCCCCTCAACCTTGGTCAAAATTTTCAACAGTAACTGTTGTAATACTATTTGGAAATTTTCACCAAAAATAGGTTGAATATATATAGGAGATATAGCACATGTAGCAATCTTATATGTTATGCCTCCGAAACATGCCGGGCATTGCTCTTTGAATATGCTTGGGACTATACAGCACACCAGGCGCCTATTTTTAGAAGTAAAAATTAAATTTTTGAGACAGTGCATTTTTTTTGGGATTGGGTGGGATTCGAACCCCGGCCCATGTAGTCCAGGAGATATTGGTAGACCTCTGCACCCCCCCCCCCCAGGACTCAACTTCACCCCACTAATATATGCACCAGGTTTCTTTGATCGCCGTTATAGTAAATATGATGTCACATGCGGTCTTGTTTTCCGTTCGATTTCGGGTTTTACATACAAGTTATGTCCACTTACCTCACCGTTACATCTCCATAAAAACAGTCCACATGACAGTTAATCCTTATATATTTACACACTAAGTGTTGTCATCACTAAATCCAGCATTCTGATTGGTCGGCGCCCACGTGGCTAGTTGCAGTTATTTCTCGGTGAATGCGTAACGCCTCATAACCCCAAGCTAATAACACCATCGATACGTCATTAGGTTTGGAAAGACGAACGCGTAATGCTTTGGGCGCATTTTGACTCGCGCAGGATTGACTTAATACATCATCGGGTTTCAACATGAAGAGAAATTGTTCCTATTAACTTTTGCCAAGGGTGCTATTGGGTATTTTGGGCTGATCTTGTCACGATACACTTTTCGATTTAAATATATTTACAAAAGCGGCTTTTTCGCTAAATGTATATAAATATAAGGATTAACTGTCATGTGGACTATTTTTATGGAGATGTAACGGTGAGGTAAGTGGACATAACTTGTATGTAAAACCCTTCGGGTTTTACACAAGTTATGTCCACTTACCTCACCGTTACATCTCCATAAAAACAGTCCACATGACAGTTAATCCTTATATACAACCCTTAGAAATTAGCCAAAAATCCAATATGGCGGCAATGTGAAAATTAGCTATTTTTCGGACATTTCACCACCTTTCGTTTGTCTCTGTGGGAAAATGTTGGCATCTTGACGCGATTTGATACATTTATCGTCTAGAATAGTCATTGGCGAATACATGGGGACTATAATATACATTCCTTGCCGGAAATGTTTGTCAGATATCACGTTTTCCCAAATGCCGGTATAATCCGGTCAAAGCCAAAACGACGCAAATAACGCAATGTATGTTTCGAATCAATGAGTGTTATTGCTATTATTACTCCAGCCATGATTATATGTGTGCAGGAGATACCCGAGCTAGGATTCTTCTTTTACATGAGTTGGGGAATATTCATCCAAATCCAAGATGGCGGCCAAAATGGCCACCAGAAATAGAAAAAATCGTTGTTTTAACATCAGTGAGAGTTATTGCCATGACAACTCCACACCTGCTTACTATTGTGAGTTGGGAACACTGAGTCGAAGAACTGTCCTTATATCACATCCAAATAAAAGTCCCCCAAATCCAAAATGGCGCCCACAATGGCGGACAGATTTAGAAAAATCACCGAAAATCCCTCATATTCTCATCATTGGGCATTATTGTCGAGACAACTCCACCCATGCTTACAGCTGAGTTGGAAATACTGTGGTGAAGTAATTACCTTACATCACATGCAAGAAATGGTTTTCCAAATCTAAGATGGCGGCCAAAATGGCGACCGATATTTGAAAACACGCCTACATTCCTTTACTTTCTTACGACGGGCGTTATTGTTTCGCGAATTCTACCCACCATTACATGTTGATATGGAATATTGATATGAATTATACATTTGAGTTTGGCAATTGATACTCAAGGTCAAGATGGCAGCTAAACTGGAGGCCAGAAATAGAAAAGAAATCGATATTTTCACATACAAATTTCAACTTTTTGTCATAATATCGATATGTATGGACTTAACTATACACAAACCATCTATTAGTTCATTTTAAAATGTATCAAAACGCATAACATTGCTCGTATTCTTCTGGAAGTATGAAAACCTACAATTTATATCGCGATGTTGTTGTTTAGTCGCTACTGTTGCCATTTTTTTAACAACCACTTTGAAGCCGGCACGTAGTGACCATATTATGAATATTATGATCATGGTGATTATGAAAACAATGACGATGATCAACGTCGACGGTTGGTGAATATGATCGCGACGACAACGATTACACTTGGTGGTGGTGATGATGATGATGATGATGATGATGACGATGATGATGATGATGATGATGATGATGATGACTATTATTTTTAGGAAGAAACTGGTGATGATGAAAGCGATGTTTATAATGCTGATTATGACACGCGAGAGGTCGTTGTATATTTTGTACATTCAAAATTTCTTCGTTCTATTCATATTTTGTATATAATTTTCGTTTTCTCATGTCACATTGGATCAGAGAATAAAAGATATATATGTGGCATTTCGAAATCCATTCGACACTTCGCGCCGATAATGGCCGTAACCGTAGGTGCGTCGAATAGCCATATTAGAACAATTACCTGACAACAGATAACAGATAACGAAGTAATAGGAAGTAACCGTAGGAAGTCACGTGATAAAATTGATAATGGACGTCTTTATTTTGTTCTGTAATTTTGATGAATAAAACATTTAAATTCAAGGATCGGTTGTCCCAATTCGCTACACGAGTTGCGGTCACTTGTTAGATTCCATTCACCGCAGGAATGCGAGGACTGTACTATGGATTCGATATTATCCGGTACGTTAACATTGAAATCGTCTATTGTCGAGCCATATTAATTATGTCATTTTGAATTGCAAGTACGCCCAAAATTATACCGCAATGAGCGAAGCCTCTCTTCTGTGGATCTCTTCAAGTCAGCCCAATTCTTCACCCACGGCATACGGGTTCTGCTTCAATTTGGATGAACTCAACTCAGGACTCACAAGAGATCATGTTATCGCGATTGCCGTGTACTGTATGTGACTTCTCCCATTGTCTGTCTACTGATATGGCTGATTGCCGCAAAAACACTGCACTGTAAATAGGCTCGCAAGCCAAGACGCTCATCTTAAGTGAACTCCATAAATTGTGGTAATTGATCCACAGTTCACTGTGTTCTATAACAATGGAGCATATCATAACAGAATCATATGATCTCATTAACGGCACAGATGTTGGTTCAATCTCATACGATCAAAGTGAAAATACCACTATTTGTCCTGACATTGAAAATGTCGACAATCCCTCGAATATGGACGAACCAGTAGATCTTTCAGCTTCTATAGAGCTAACGAATAACCTCTTAAAGGAATCTCCAGTAAACAATAATAGTCATATCGCACAAGCGTTATCGTGGTGCTCTAGTTTTATTCACAATACCACCAAAGATGATTTCTTATGCATTATCATGGATTCTTGTCACGGCTCGGAACAACAACTTGAGAAACTTCGCCAGAACCTATTTAATCACTTCCCAGTTAACTAGTCACTTCTCAATAGTTGGTTCAACTCACAAACTTAGCGAACGTATTGGCATACGTGGACAACTTCGGCAGTGTTTCGAAGGTAGATAGCTGTCTCATTCCCTTGGACAGATGCCTAAGGAGAAGACCATAATGTACCGACTACCCACACTTCTTGACCATGATCCTAAGCAAACTGTGTGACGTCTCGCAGTCGTCTCGTCGAATAGCTCCCAACAGAGAAGAACAATACTCGCGGTGCTAGTTTATGGACATGTGCCATGACAGTGGGAATGGAATGGGCCACGGTATATATACACCCCTACACCAGGTGCATGTTTCAGATATAGAATGTCATGCGTGTTGGTGTTTTTTGTGTGGTAGGATTGTATTTCCACATCTGTTTCAAGGCCGTTCTGAATCAACTTGACCAGACGTATAATTTTGTTTGGATAATACAATCCTAGCCTCCCCAGAACAGTCGGATGGGCTAAAGGATAATGTTTATGGAATGAAGGTACATGTATGCGTTGTTGTTATCCTCTCTCATGGTTAGTTTCAGTATGTGGGCGGTATTATTCAAGAAAATGTCAGGAACTGTGGTGCATTTATTTCACTGTGTGTTTAAAGAACAATTTATAGTCTCGACGGCAATGGATGTGGACGTTGGTGAACGTAATCATATAGCTTTATATTATATAACTTTAGAATATAGTAGTTAATATGTCTCAGGTAGGACAATGGTTTTGAATGGTGATGTTACCAAGAAATCACTTGGTGTACCCAACGTAGGTTAAACTGAATGCAAGATCTCATCAAAGTAACATTCCTCTAGATGTTCTTCGCGTTGAACATTTCACCCTTGTGTTGATGGCATTGTACTTTCTTGAACCATACCGACCACCACCCAGCGTGAGTATGACATATCAACTATAAAATGCATCGTCCTTAGGACTACATCCCAGTCTGGGTTGGGCTTATATGGCAGTAGCAAATATATTTCATGGCTGGCTCAACCGATTTTCGTGGCTGGTTAGCTAGCTAAGCCGGCTCAGTCACGACGTTCGTGGCTGACGAAATATGGCGGCTCAGCCGGCTGAGATGTTATCATTCAGCGTATTTTCGTTTCCGAAATGTTCCTAATCCCCTGTTACCGGTTATAGACGCCGTTTATTTTTTGCGTTTGTAGAATTCCAGACCACACGTAATCTTTTGATGTTGGGCTTTTCCATTATGGCGAAAATTCAAGAAGGACTGGCATGGATATACTATATAGTTTCCCATCTAATCGGTATAAGTAGTTACATTGGGACTTCTGTCTACTTCAGACTGCTATCATCACTGCCATCTTGCGATATATGCATGCATCATTGAATGATGAACCCGATAGTAATGATATATAATATTTCAAACTATGTTCTATTCTTATTTGTATATATTGACAAATGCCAGTGATGTCTGAGACTGGGTGTTATAAACAATTTATATTATAACCCTTTCAATACCGAATGGATGCGCCCATTCAGTTATATGAAAGCATGCATTGGGAGTCTATTCCACATTAAGGGGCCAGGTGTTCTGATAATATAACAACCATGCCGTGTCCATGCGAGTATGCCAATATTAGACAATGCGGTTTAGTTCTTTGCGATTCACAGTGCAGTTGTGTTTGACATATAAGCCTATGCACACCACTCTGAATTTATTCTGGACAGAGACTTCTGGCCGGTGGGTATGACATGCACTCGGATGGATACTACCAGACTGGATTGTTCTCGTGAACAACTGAACAGCAGCCGCGCCCCTAGCTGGCACTAAACTGCATCATTGAGATCAGAACTATAGTTCTTCTCTGATGATGTCACTTCTTTATACATATTTTATTTTCAGCATGTTATCCTTTATGTCATGGAATGCCACTGGCATCTTTTCATCCTCCTCCTACTTATCTAGATTTCTCGATAGGCAGGGAGTGGACGTTTGTGGCATCTCAGAACATTGGCTGAAGGAATCCAATATATCGTTCATGGACCATATATCACAATACTATAACTCCTACACTGTATGTGACGCAACACCCGGCCCTCCTGATAAAAATGGTCGACCAAAAGCCGGAGTAGCTATTTTTTGGCATAAGCAGTGGAATGATAATGTATCAATTATCGACACTGAAGATGATAGAATTATTGGAATTCAACTATACATTAATCAATGGACATTTTACTACATATTCCAAGTATATCTTCCTTCCAGCAATTACTCTGACGATTTTTTCTCAAAGTATATTGAGAAAGTGTCAAATTTATTTGACTATTATAGTTCGTTGGGAACTGTAATCGTTATGGGGGACTTTAACGTAAATTCCTTTCGCCCAAATTACAGAGGCACGCTATTGACAAATATGTTTATGGACAAAGGTGTTTGCTCTCCAATTGAAAAATCGTTCAAAACTACCACGGTAAAAACATTCGTACCACCGACATATCCTGATTCCGGTTCAATTATAGACCATTTCCTTATTCATAAAGCAATGAGCCACAAAATACAAACAGTTGATATTTTACAAGATGATAGCATCGACGTATCAACGCATCGTCCCATTGTATTATGTATGAATGACGAAGTACTTCAGCCTCAGGCCTCCCATGTACAGTGCTCGTCAAAATTAAAATGGTCAGCTCTGAATTCAAATCCGACACTCGCTCGTACGTTTGCGACAAACGTGGGTAAAAATTGCCCTACTGTTGAAATAGATAGTGTATCTTCGATTGATAACTATTATAATTCCTTAGTTTCTGCTCTCAGTAATGCAGCCTCAGAAGTTGTTCCTAAATCAAAATTCCGTAGTCATATTAAACCATATTGGAACAAATCGTTAAAATCCGCCCACTTTAATGTGCGCGAGTGTCGCAGATGCTGGTTGGCAGAAGGCAAACCTCATTACGAAGGTTCAAATTCATATCGCCATTATAAAGAAGCAAAACGCTCTTTTCGACGTACACATCGCAAAATTTCAGAACAATTTATGCGGGACCGTGATGCCGAAATCGACAAGTGCGCAGAAATAGATCAGAATACATTCTATCGATTGGTCAATTACAAACGCAGAGAACGTAACACGCTATCGCCGTCACATTTCGTGCACAACGGTGAAACTCTCCGTACTAACCAGTCTATATCTAATGCATGGGCATCATACTATGGAAACCTATTCATACCACTACAAAATGAGCAGTTTGACGCTAATCATCTTAAATCGGTTAATTCATATGTATCGTCTATTAAAAAAGACAAATATACCGACCTTGATAAAATTCTCTGCTGTCCAGTTAGTGAATCAGAGTTGACCGATATTATACCTAAACTCAACAGGAATAAAGCAGCGGGACATGACTCGATAACAAATGAACACATTGTTTATAGCGCACCGTGCATAGTTTGTAAATTGTGCCACCTTTTCAGTAAGATGTTAGAATTTTCATATGTTCCTAACAATGCCAAGAAAGGAGTGATGATATCTCTATATAAAGGCGGTAAAAAGTCAAAACAAGCATTTGACAGCTACAGACCAATTACAATCATGCCTGCTTTATATAAACTATATGAAAAAGTGATACTCATGCGCTTGCAATCATACACGCCAAACAATATAGCCATCAACCCACTCCAACATGGTTTTCAGAGCGGAGTAAGCTGTATGGCAACTTCGTACTTATTACAGGAGTGCATTTCCTACACTAAAGAGACGCACAGTAAATTATTCGCCTGTTTTCTAGACGTCTCAAAAGCGTTTGATTCCGTCTGGTTAAATGGTCTTTTGTACAAATTGCATAAAAGAGGATTCAATGGTATTATATGGCACACTTTCAAAGCACTCCTGACGGGTATCGAATGTTGCGTACGGTATAGAAATACTTTCTCAGACTGGTTTGGCATCTTTCAAGGAGCTAGACAAGGCTCTATCCTCTCACCTCTATTTTATATGATGTATGTGGACGACCTCATATACGAGTTGGAAAATTCTTTATGTGGCCTCCACATGCATGATATAAAGTGCACTTCGCCAGTACAGGCGGATGACATGGTACTTCTATCACTTTCAGAGTCAGGCCTACGTACTTTGTATAATATTTGTCTAGAATATAGCTTGAAATGGAGATACCTTTATAACTCATCCAAGACATTCATCATTGTTTTCAACGAAACGCAACGTGAATTCATT
Organism: Siphonodentalium dalli; assembly: GCA_032622095.1. Taxonomy (NCBI): domain Eukaryota; kingdom Metazoa; phylum Mollusca; class Scaphopoda; order Gadilida; family Siphonodentaliidae; genus Siphonodentalium; species Siphonodentalium dalli. Next base: position 237,329,248 of record CP136061.1, on the reverse strand, counting down.
AAATCACAGAGATCGTGGCAATTTGGCAACAGTGTAATACATGAAGTCGAATCTGGAACACACTTGGGAATCCCTATTGAGAAATTCAGCTTTAACTCAAAACTTGCAAACAAAATTTGCACAAAACTCAAAGGCACATATCTATCGCTGACCAATGCAGGATTATACGCAGGCGGTATCACCCCATACAGTTGTTTCAGTATATACAAGTCCATCGTCCTCCCTAAGGCTCTGTACGGTAGTGAACTGTTCTGGAATATATCTAATGTTTCTCATGCATACACGGAGAGAGCACATAGATTTTGCCTAAAACATATTCAAGGATTCCCACAACAAACCAGAACTTGCATCGTACAGGGGCTTCTGGGGTGCGGTGGGCTTGAATCCTATATTGATAAAAGGAAATTAAGCTTACTAGCAACATTATGTAGACTAAATACAAATAAGACCGCTAAATCCGTGTTCCTAGTGCGGCTTCATAGTCATATTCTTGGAATTTCTCACCCACAATCCTTCATGGCAGATATTTCTACAGTTCTAAAGAGGTATAACTTATATGAGTACCTAGAACGCTATACGCTCGAAAGCACGTTTCCCACCAAATCATACTGGAAGAATATCGTAAAAACTGAGATTAACACTATAAATGCACTTGAGTGGAGAAAGAGTATTGAATCAAATAGTGATCTGGCACAATATGGACTTACACAAACCAAACTCAATTCCTCGTTACTGTGGCAAACATGCAGGCTTTATCCAGATGAAAAAATTACATTTCTTATGATTGCTAGACTTATCGCTCACACCGCATATAAAGATAACGGGCTTTGTCTACTATGTAATACGCAATATCAATGCATTATAGAACATACCATAATAAACTGCACTTCCATATCGAATACAAGGAATAATATTTGGTACGATATCATTAACACGTTCGGAATAGATGCTTTTATGTATATGGACGAGTTGACAGGGGCAAAGCAGTTATCCATATTTCTGGGGAATATACCATCTTCTTTAGTAGAAATGGGAAATTGTTCATTACCATTTGCAGTACACTTTTTCGCCAAATCAAGTCTCAAGCTATGGTATTGCTTGGCCTTGTTAAGAAATTGATTGACAATTACATCTTATTAAACATGAGCAATATACAATAAATATAGCTTCCAAGTGACTGTATTCGACAAGGCATATTGAAATACTTTTAAATATGTTTATATGTTAAAGAGTGTGGATGCGTGTGCGACAGAAACTCGAGCATGAGTGCGAGAGAGAGAGAGAGAGAGAGAGAGAGAGAGAGAGAGAGAGAGAGAGAGAGAGAGAGAGAGAGAGAGAGAGAGAGAGAGAGAGAGAGCAAAAGAAAGAGGGAGAGATATCACAGAGATAGAGATAGAGAGAGAGAGATCGAATGAGAAGGGAGAAACTGAGAGAGAGGGTGCATATGTTGGTATGGGTGGACTTGTGTACGTGTGCCTAAATGCATAATACACGAATGAGTAGCGACTGTATGTTATTCCATTCCTTGTGATGTAACTTTGTTTTGTATAAACTTGTACTTGTATATATGTTGACATAATTGTGTCCATGTTTCTGTGTGTATATGTTCTGTATTCAATAACTCTTCACATATGGAGGACAATTAAAGATATATATATATCACATCCAAATAAAAGTCCCCCAAATCCAAAATGGCGCCCACAATGGCGGACAGATTTAGAAAAATCACCGAAAATCCCTCATATTCTCATCATTGGGCATTATTGTCGAGACAACTCCACCCATGCTTACAGCTGAGTTGGAAATACTGTGGTGAAGTAATTACCTTACATCACATGCAAGAAATGGTTTTCCAAATCTAAGATGGCGGCCAAAATGGCGACCGATATTTGAAAACACGCCTACATTCCTTTACTTTCTTACGACGGGCGTTATTGTTTCGCGAATTCTACCCACCATTACATGTTGATATGGAATATTGATATGAATTATACATTTGAGTTTGGAAATTGATACTCAAGGTCAAGATGGCAGCTAAACTGGAGGCCAGAAATAGAAAAGAAATCGATATTTTCACATACAAATTTCAACTTTTTGTCATAATATCGATATGTATGGACTTAACTATACACAAACCATCTATTAGTTCATTTTAAAATGTATCAAAACGCATAACATTGCTCGTATTCTTCTGGAAGTATGAAAACCTACAATTTATATCGCGATGTTGTTGTTTAGTCGCTACTGTTGCCATTTTTTTAACAACCACTTTGAAGCCGGCACGTAGTGACCATATTATGAATATTATGATCATGGTGATTATGAAAACAATGACGATGATCAACGTCGACGGTTGGTGAATATGATCGCGACGACAACGATTACACGTGGTGGTGGTGATGATGATGATGATGATGATGATGATGATGACGATGATGATGATGATGATGATGATGATGACTATTATTTTTAGGAAGAAACTGGTGATGATGAAAGCGATGTTTATAATGCTGATTATGACACGCGAGAGGTCGTTGTATATTTTGTACATTCAAAATTTCTTCGTTCTATTCATATTTTGTATATAATTTTCGTTTTCTCATGTCACATTGGATCAGAGAATAAAAGATATATATGTGGCATTTCGAAATCCATTCGACACTTCGCGCCGATAATGGCCGTAACCGTAGGTGCGTCGAATAGCCATATTAGAACAATTACCTGACAACAGATTCTGATTTGCCACGCCCTTAATGATCTGGACCAGTTTCCATTTCTTTGCCTGATAAATATAGGTCGCTCACACCGACAAAGTATTCAACAATTCCTGGGAGAAGGGTCCCTCTAATCATAACGTTTCAAACAATTAATTTTCCGGTGTCTAGCTTAAGATTTTAAATACTTGCTAAATATGGGATTTGTTCGTCATCTTGAACTAGAAAGGCATATGGTCGATATGTATACAAGCTTATATAAGGTCATCTCTATGTATGTCTTTCTCATACCTCATGGGGATAACGACATGTACACCTGGCGAACTTCCCAGTTAACTAGTCACTTCTCAATAGTTGGTTCAACTCACAAACTTAGCGAACGTATTGGCATACGTGGACAACTTCGGCAGTGTTTCGAAGGTAGATAGCTGTCTCATTCCCTTGGACAGATGCCTAAGGAGAAGACCATAATGTACCGACTACCCACACTTCTTGACCATGATCCTAAGCAAACTGTGTGACGTCTCGCAGTCGTCTCGTCGAATAGCTCCCAACAGAGAAGAACAATACTCGCGGTGCTAGTTTATGGACATGTGCCATGACAGTGGGAATGGAATGGGCCACGGTATATATACACCCCTACACCAGGTGCATGTTTCAGATATAGAATGTCATGCGTGTTGGTGTTTTTTGTGTGGTAGGATTGTATTTCCACATCTGTTTCAAGGCCGTTCTGAATCAACTTGACCAGACGTATAATTTTGTTTGGATAATACAATCCTAGCCTCCCCAGAACAGTCGGATGGGCTAAAGGATAATGTTTATGGAATGAAGGTACATGTATGCGTTGTTGTTATCCTCTCTCATGGTTAGTTTCAGTATGTGGGCGGTATTATTCAAGAAAATGTCAGGAACTGTGGTGCATTTATTTCACTGTGTGTTTAAAGAACAATTTATAGTCTCGACGGCAATGGATGTGGACGTTGGTGAACGTAATCATATAGCTTTATATTATATAACTTTAGAATATAGTAGTTAATATGTCTCAGGTAGGACAATGGTTTTGAATGGTGATGTTACCAAGAAATCACTTGGTGTACCCAACGTAGGTTAAACTGAATGCAAGATCTCATCAAAGTAACATTCCTCTAGATGTTCTTCGCGTTGAACATTTCACCCTTGTGTTGATGGCATTGTACTTTCTTGAACCATACCGACCACCACCCAGCGTGAGTATGACATATCAACTATAAAATGCATCGTCCTTAGGACTACATCCCAGTCTGGGTTGGGCTTATATGGCAGTAGCAAATGGTACACGCCTGGTCCAGTTGATTAAGAACGGCTTCCAAACGGATTGGAAGATACAATCTTAGCATACAAGGAAAGCAAAGCCACATGAGATCATGTCAGACATGTCTGAATCTAAAACATACCCAATAGTATGGGCTCTCATTACCCGGGGTGTCACCTGAAATGGGAATTTCAGCGACCACCATATCTATGTAGCCAAACTATTCTAATTTCGGAATTCGGTTGTTGCGGGGTCAATATAGGACGCAAAATATGATTTTTTCACATTTTCATCATGCTACCCAACCTTATTTTTATGCATTTTTCGGGTTAGTTCCTGTGATGTTCATCAGTCTAAGATTCTTAAGCTGTATTCAATTTATCTTTTTCTTCATTTGATATGTATGGCAGTTATGTGAGCGGTATTGAAAATGGTAAAAAGTTGCAAGATAATCGATTGACGTTTGATCTGTGACATATTTTGCTAATCGTGAACGTATTTTTTTTCGCTGATTCAGCTTAATGTGTCTGTTTCAACTCTGTTTAACAAAAACTTGTCGGATGTTGTCACCATATGTATATATTTTTGTGATCCGTGGCATATCTACAATTGGATGGTTATCATATTATGGCGTTGTGGCGTACGCAGCTCAAATACAGGGCACAAACTTACCCCTCCCCAAAACTATATTTAGTGACACGTTTGACAAATAGTCAGATTTCTTACTTCATATCACATGTTTGCTTGCTAAAAGCTATCTTAAAACAGATTTGTATGCTTAGTAGGTCTATTTTCAGGAAGAGTTGTCACCATTCTTGAATTTTGGAGTGTCGACCTAAAATGGGGTCAACATAATTTAAAGAGCGTTTCGTTTTTTTCCACCAAAATGATAGATGGTGCCATTTGGCGTATTATGATCGGTGCAATTTGATCAGTGGGTTCTTACTGGCTACAGTTGCGATCAAAATTTAACATTGAACTCTATGGAGATTCTTGTATTTTTGGATAAATGGCACCATTTTGCGTATGATTTTATGAATTGAAATTTCTCAATATACTATGTATGAAATTCACCAGTTTCACTATGTGACTATATTGTTTTGTTTATACGTGTTAGTAACAGACTAGTGATTGGAGCCAAATTGTAGATCATAACGAATTGTAATGTGACAAATACACTTGTAAATTATACTCCGTCATCATCGCTGTCAAGACTCTATCACACATACATCAGGAGAGTATTGTTTTATATGGAAGTCAATAGCTGTCTCATGGGGTTGTCGTCCATAATATCCTTCCACCTTTATATGGTGTCCATTCAACTGTATATAGCATTCATTCACCTCTTTATGGTGTACATATGTCGGTATGTGGTGTCCATTCATCTTTATATGGTGTCCATACACATTTATATGGCATTCATTATCCTTTATATGGTAAGAAAATGTCGTCCATTCATATTTACATGGTGTCTATTCACTTTTATATGATGTGTGCATGCCCACTTGTGGTGTTCATTCACCTTTATAATGGTGAGCTTTATATGGTGTCAATTCACCTTTATATGGTATTCATTCGCCTTTCTATGTTGTCCATTCGCCTTTATGTGGTGTCAATTCACCTTTATATGCTGCCCATTCACTTCTATATGGTGTGCAAACATCTTTATATGGTGTTCTATGGTGTGCAAATATCTTTATATGGTGTCAATTAACCTTAATATGGTCTGCACATGTCTTTATATTGTGTCCATTTACCGTTACATGGTGTGCAAATGTTTTTACATGGTGTCCATTCACCTTTATATTGTGTGCAGATGTCTTTATATCGTATCCATTCACCTGTATATAGGGCCCATTCACCGATATATGGTGTCAATTCACCTGTATATGGTATTCATGTCCCTTTATGTGGTGGCAATTCACCTTTATATGGTGTCCATTCATAATTATATGCTGCCATTCACCTTTATATGGTGTGCAAATGTCTTTATATGGTGTCCATTCACCTTTATATGGTTTCCATTCACATTTACATGCTGCCCATTCACCTTTATATGGTGTGCATATGTATTTATATCGTGTCCATTCACCTTTCTATAGGGCCAATTCACCGATATATGGTGTCAATTCACCTTTATATGGTATTCATGTGCCTTTCTATGTTGTCCATTCACCTTTATGTGGTTTTAATTCACATTTATATGGTGTCCATGCACATTTGTATGCTGGCCATTCACCCTTATATGCTGTGAAAATGTCTTTATACTGTGTCCATTCACCTGTACATGATGTGCAAATATCTGTATATGGTGTCAATTCACATTTTTATGGTACGCAAATATCTTTATATGGTGTCCATTAACCTTCATATGGTGTGTAAATGTCTTTATATGGTTGTCACTTACCTGTATATGGTATGCGAATGTCTTCACGTGGTGTCCATTCACCTTTATATTGTGTGCAGATGTCTTTATATGGTGTCTATTCACCTTTATATAGGGCCCATTCACCGCTATATGGAGTCATTTTACCTTTATATGGTGTGCAAATGTTTTTATGTGATGTCCATTCACCTTTATAAGGTGTGCAAATGTCTTTATGTGATGTCAATTCACCTGTATATGGTGTCCATTATGTGAGGTTTCCTTTCTATGGACTCAATTCACATTTACATGGTGTGTTTTACCTTTATATGGTTCCCAATCATCACCTTTATATGGTGTCTATTCACCTGTATGTAGTTTTCATTCATCTTTCTTGTTTGTACATTTACCTTATATTGTGTCCATTCACCTTTATTATGGTGTATATTTACCTTTATATGGTGTGGATTTACATATATATAACGTGGTTTTTACCTTTATATGGTGTCCATTTACCTTTATATGGTGTCCATTTACCTTTATCTGTATATGGTAACCATTTATGATGATGGCCGCTGTTCTTTGTATGATGAACATATAACTTGATCTGATGTGTATACGACTTTACATGATGTGCATACGATGTTATATATGCTGAGTATATGTCTGTATGATATGGTATAGCATCATGATGGTGAATTGACATCATATAAATATATTTTCAAGCCATATAAATACATTTCCACACCATATGGCAACAATTTAAAATTTAAAGATGAATGGACACCATTTTAAGGTGGAACCACATCATACAAAGACGTATGCATATCATATAGAGAAAAGATGACATCATATTGATGGTGAACGGACACCATATACAGGTAAAACACACCATATAAAGGTAAATGGACAATATGTAAAGATGAATGCACACCATATAAAGAACAGTACTCACCAGGTGGACACCCTATATAGTCATAAATGATTTGCACATCACACAAAGGTGAATGGACACCATATAAATGTAGAACAACAATATAGAAGGGATGACACAGGAATAATCTGATCACATCCATTTTGTTTCTAAATTGCACCTGGGGTTTCATACATAGTATTTTTGGGAAATTTCAATTAACATAATTATTATCATATACAAAAGGGCGCCATTTATCCCAAATACGAGAATCTCCATAGGGTTCAATGTTAAATTTTGATCGCAACTGTAGCCAGAAAGAACCCACTGACCATATCCAAATTTTAAAATATATGCGTGAGGTTCACACTTAGCAGTTGTCATAATATTTCAATTAGCACCAATCACCATACGCCAAATGGCACCACCTATCATTTTCGATAAAAACAAAACGCTCTTTAAATTATTTTGACCCCATTTTAGTCCGACACTCCAAAATTTAAGAATGGAAACAAGTCAATCCAGAAAATATACCTAATAGGCATACAACATTTGTTTTCAGATCGCTTTTAGCAAGCAACAAATGTGATATAACATTAGGAATCCGACTATTTGTTAAATGTGTCAATAAATATCATTTTGGCCTCTATTCGCACTACGTACAGCATAGGACACCAATAATACAGCCATCCACATCACATAAATGCATAAATATGGTGACATAATCCGATAAGTTTTTGTTAAACAGAGTTGAAACAGACACATTTAGCTGAATCAGCGAAAAAAAATACGTTTACGATTAGCGAAATACGTCAGAGCTCAAACGTCAATCGATTATCTGGCAACTGTTTACCATTTTCAATACCGCTCACATAACTGCCATCCATATCAAATGAAGGAGAAGATAAATTGAATACAGCTTAAGAATCTTAGACTGATGAACATCACAGGAACTAACCCGATAAATGCATAAAAATAAGGTTGGGTAGCATGAGGAAAATGTGAAAAAATCATATTTTGCGCCCTATATTGACCCCGCAACAACTGGATCCCGAAATTAGAATAGTTGGGCTACATAGATATGGTGGTCGCTGAAATTCCCATTTCAGGTGACACCTCGGGTAATGAGAGCCCATACTACAAAGAATGGGCGGTGCAGTCATGGTCCAATTTCATTTCCACTATCAGGACACATGCCCACAAACTAGCACCGCGTGTATTGTTATTATCTGCTTGGATATGTACGGTGAGACGATTGCTGGACGCCACCAGGACTGTTCTTGCGATCATGGTCAAGAAGTGTGGGTATATTATGCATTATGGTCTTCTACGCCTTAGCAGAAAGGCATCCGTCAAATGTTAGGCTTTCAACATTCGAAGCCATATACAGAAGTTGTCCGGCTACGTCAGTACGTGAATTGATGAACCATATATTGAGAAGTGGCTGGATGGGAAGATCACCAGATGTACATGTTGTTATCCACATTAGGTAACCTAATCTGAAAAATACGCAGATAGAGAGGTCCTTCTGAAAGCTAGAATACGCATCGACCGCATACCTTTCTAGTTTATCACGCAAGATAACGCTCAGATCCCATATTTAGCATCTGAATTATACCATAAGCGACCACGAATGAAGCTCGCCAAGAATAAGGTTAAGAATTCCCAGCTTTCGAGACAAACACGTGAGCTTGACACCGGCATATATGTTGTTTGAAACATTCCGATTAGTGTAGAAGTGTAGAACACTGTGTTGGTGTGATCAAGATAGAGTAATCTGACGAAGAGACGGATGCTGGTCCAGATAATGCTGAATGTGGCAAATCAGAATAAGCTCAGGTACTGTTGTTTTGATTCTTGGAAGTCATAATATGACTATTCGGCGCACCCACATACGGTTACGGCCATTATGGGCGCTTAGTGGAGAATGGATTTCGAAATGACACATCGCGATTATTGTGGGTTTTCATCCTTCCAGAAGGCGACGACCTATGTTGGAACTAATAGATGGCTTATGTACCGTTTCGTCCAATCCATACATATTGATATTATGACAAAAAGTTGAAATTAGTATGTGACAATTTCGACTTCTTTTCAATTTCTGGCCGCCAGTTTGGCAGCCATCTTGACTGTGAGAGTTGGCCAAACTCAAATGAATACCTCATATCAATGTTCCATATGAACTTGTAATTGTGGGTAGAATTCGCGTACCAATAACGCCCATAGTAAGAAAGTAAAGGAATGTAAGCTTGTTTTCAAATTTCGGACGCCATTTTGGCCGCCATCTTCGGTTTGGAAAACAATTTCCTTCATCAGATGCAAGGTAATTACTTCACCTCAGTATTTCCATCTCAACTGTTAGCATGCGTGGAGTTTTCTCGAAAGCAATGCACAATGATGTGAAAATGAGGGAATTTCGGTGATTTTTCAAAATCTGTCCGCCATTGTGGGCGTCATTTTGGATTTGAGGGAATTTTATTTGGATGTGATATAAGGACAGTTCTTCGCCTCAGTGTTCCCATCTCACAATAGTAAGCAGGTGTGGAGTTGTCGTGACAATAACTCTCACTGATGTTAAAATCAGCGATTTTCGGCGATTTTTCTATTTCTGGTGGCCATTTTGGCCGCCATCTTGGATTTGGGTGAATATTCCTCAACTCAGGTATAAGTGGAATCCTAGCTCGAGTATCTCATGCACATATATACGCATGGGTTTTGTTATGATAGCAATATCATTCATTGATTCGAAACAGACATTGCGTTATTAGCGTCGATTTGGCTTTGACCGGATTATACCGGCATTTGGGAAAACGTGATATCGGACAAAAATATCCAGCAAGGAATGTATATTATGGTCTCCGTGTGTTCGCCAATGACTATTCTAGACGATAAATGTATAAAATCCCGTCAAGGTGCCAATATTTTCCCACAGAGACAAACGAAAGTTGGTGAAATGTCCGAATAATAGCAAATTTTCACATTTCGGCGGCCATCTTGGCCGCCATATTGGATTTTTGTGTCGGATTTTTGGCTAATTTATAAGGGTTGTATATTGCCATAAAGAATCGAACTGAAAACAAGACCGCATGTGATATCATCTTTACTGTAACGGCGATCAAAGAGACCTGGTGCATATAAAAACAATGGCCGCCATGATGGACGCCATCTTGCCTGGAGTCTCTGCGGCCACTTTTTGTTCTTGTTAACAACCGAAAAAAATTAGAGGAGACATTAAAAAAGAAAATTAGTGGGATGAAGTTGAGTCCTGGGGGGCTGCAGAGGTCTACCAATATCTCCTGGACTAATGACGGCGATGGCGCCTTGCGACTCAAAGTCCGACGTCAATACCACACGGCCATCGAAGCGACCCCAAAAAGGAAGCTCAAATGGCCGCTGTATTCTGACGTCGCACTTAGGACACTATATGCACATTTTAAGGTCTCTATAGTATAGATATAGGAGATATAGCACAGTAGCAATGTCATATGTTATGCCTCCGAAACATGGCGAGCATGTTTCTTTGAACATGCTTGGGACTATATATACAACACACCAGGCGCCTATTTTTACAAGCAAATTTAATTTTTGAAACAGTGCAATTTTTTTGGGATTGGGTGGAATTCGAACCCCGGCCCATGACGGCGAGCGCGCCTTGCGACTCAAAGCCCGACGTCAATACCACACGGCCACCGAAGCGACCCCAAAAAAGGAAGCTCAAATGGCCGCTGTATATTCTGACGTTGCATTTGGGACACTATATGCACATTTTAAGGTAACAATAGTATAGATATAGGAGATATAACATTGTTACTTGTTAAAATTATTGCGTTTAAACGCAAAAGTAGAGGATGCAATGTATGTCAATGACGATGTAGCTATGCATATAGGCTAATTCGATAAGCACCATATATTAGTTTGCTTGTGTGTTGCCTTTGGGCGCCGTGACCATTTAGGATAAGTTGGGATGTTCCCAAGGGGGTAATGGGGGCCACCCTTCAACACTCATTGTTTTATCTCCGTTTAAACGTAATAGTAGACGGAAAAAGGTACGTCAATTACGCTATATAGCCACACGTAGGCTATATAATCATCGATAAAACACCAGAAATCAGTCTGCTCATGTTTTGTCTTTGGTCAAACAAAGGATGTTATATGATGCCCCCATTATACTCTTTCACACTCCAAACAATCTCCGACCAGATGAGTCCAACTAGGGCAACAATGTCACGATCAGTCTCTTGGCAGATTTAGGTCTAACGATGGTGCATGGCCCCAAATATTCCCTCATTTCGATCCACGCACAACATCCCACCCGATCCAAAATGGTCGCCGCCAACAGCAACACACGAGCGGATTTCTTGTGCTTTATCGATCATGTAGGTACAGCGTTATTGACGCACTGCTGCCAAGCTGTCCTCTATAGCAAAATACGGTGGCCCACAAACAGTCTTTTGAAACACCGGTTAAAATGGACGCCGCACAGAGGGATCCGAATATGGAACACATATGCCATTTCTCAGCCCTCATATTGTAAGCTGGCACACAATACAGTATTTTGAAACACTCCACCCGTTAAAAATGGACGCCACTCAGATGGGTTTGAAAAGCTACGCAACCATGTCATTGATCTGTCCTGTTGTTCGATTTCAGTCAAACGAAGGGTGTTGTGTGTTGGTCTCATTGCATTCGTTCGACTGCCTAACGCCCAACCCCAATCCAAAATGGCAGGCCCTATATACCCACGCGCATAGCCAATGACCATCCAGCTTACTCCATTTATGTACACTTCAAACATGACCGTACAGTCATTCCATGCACACATATACACCTATATATTACCCATAACCATTAAATCGCTCCAGATTTATCCACACACTCCATGACCATACATTTCTACATATACACCCCACCTGTCATAATCCCGCCCATGACCTTACAGTCACTCTATGTATATACATGAACAATACACAGGTGGCCATATAGCTTCTCTAGTTATGTCCATACACCATATCAATGGACATACAGCCACACCGGGTACACTCACACTGGGTACATACAACCATACACTATACAGTCACTCCATGCATACCGTTTCACCTCACACATGATCACGATCACTTCTTGAATACCTACACATCTTACCATGGACACCCCACTCATAACCATATAATCACTCATTGTATGCCTATGCACCTCACCAATGATTAAACAGTAACTCCCTGGCTGTCATCTTGGCATCCACCCTGTACCCAGTTGATCAATTTTTATCATAATGGGCCAGAATAGCCACATATTATGTTTTATGTCAGTTCCGTCGCAAAGTTCTGCCCATTTCCTTTCAATAATATGGCCAGAATCACAAAAGAGGTTCTCGGAAAAATTCCATACTGCATCTTTAAAATGAATTTGCTACCTTTTCCGGATAACGCAGAGATTAATGTTCGGGATATATGTAAAAGAAATGAATTTTATTACCAAATTTGGTTGCCATCTTGGGAAAATGGTTTATAAATGCCGTAGTGGGACACAATTATGATAGACCAAAACAATAATCATCTTTCATATCAAAGATAGTTACATTTCACTTGAACAAATGATCCAGACCTGAAAAGTTAATTTTTGCCGATATTTTTTGTCAAGTTTGTGAGAGAAAACTCCAATATTTCTGGTAATGTCAGTGGTGACAATAGTAACAATGAACCATGGTGCATCATACATGTTAGTATTCAATTATAGAAGACAGAATAGCCAATTGTATACATCAACCACAACTTGTAAGCGATTGAAGGGCATGCTGAGGCAGTATCTACCATTTCCCGTATTTTGACGGTCTTTTTGGCAGCCATTTTGAACCAATTTTGGTTCTAATGAGTTGGAATATTCATAGGTAATGATATGCCTCACTTACATTACAAATTTCTGTTCATTTCTTGTAGAAATATGACTAGAATCCCAATTGTGATTTTTTGTGAAATTTAATACCGCATTCTGTAAAATCGAATTTTTGAGGGATCGGACGGGGCTAGGAGCCCAGTAATTGCATATGTTATTGCTCCAATGATCAGTTAATATATAAAATACAAAATAAAGTCTCATTTCTCAACCATTTCCAAACAAAATAAACTGATCTAGAAGATGTAAGTGAAAAAATGTCATATTTTCAACTTTCGGTGGCCATTTTGGCAGCCATTTTGGATTGGGAGTTTCAATTTTGCCCTATCGAAGTGTCATTGTGTCCTAGCTTCATAATGGAAAATATATACATTAGTATACATTTTACTAGAGTTTCCAGCTATAATTTGCATCAAACTGACTTAGGGTCTGGTCTGAAAAACGGCGGCCATCATGGCCGCCATCTTGTATGGAGTCTATACGGCCACTTTTTGTTCTTGTTAACATTAAAAGTTGAAGGACATAATAAAGAACAAAATGGGTTGGGTAAAGTTAAGTCACATTGGGTTGCAATGGTACCGCCATTAGCTCCCAGACTGTCATATTAAGGTGCAAGAAAGCACAAAAACCCAACAACTCCCGTCATATAAATTCATAAAACGCTCTCTATTTACAGCATTTGACTCCCAAAGTGCCACTTTAATGTCTTAAATGTTTGTTTATGTGTTTAAAATGTTTCATGAAACTCAATTGGCGGCAAAAACCGTTTTGATTGACACACAGTCTTTTCCTATTTATAATTTCCTATTTTGGCGGGAATATTGGCGGCCATCTTGGATTACGCCCCCTAGCGGCCAAATGAACACTCTTTGTCAAGGCCAACAAGTCAAATTTTGTTCCTGGTGCTATAAGCTTTCCATAGACACCAAAAACCTTTGCCCCCCCCCCCTGGGGTGCAACGAAAGTCAATTTTCCATTTTCTATCTCATGGACTAACACTGCTCTATTTCTTGCATATATGGATATGTTGTCGCTGATATAAAATTGTTATATTATGTAAATACTATCTAATACAACCTACCCACCCGACAATAAAGCAATTTGCGTAAGTACAGTGTGATTGAACATACATGCATCTTATAGGTTTAAGGTTTAAGTGCACCAATTTCCACAGAACACAAACAGTGTTTGCTCTTCCCACATGATGCATCACGATATGGTAAAATCAAAGGCGTTTGTGTGAGAAGTTAAATAGTTAACGAATCTGTTTTCTTATTTTTGGTAAACATTAGTTTTTCAGAGTACCTATATTGCGATCACATGAACAAGTGACCAATGCCAATAAGCAATAGGTTCAATTCGAGGCCTGATTGACCAAACAAATTAAATTATAAATACGAAAAGCACTTGTTATTAGCATACTATACCCCGAAGTGAGTTCTCCTTTTCCGGTGAGTCAAATCTCTGGTTTCCATGGGGATCGCTATATATGAACAGCTTTCAAATGAATCCCAATCGACGACGCTTGTATAGGTATAGTAAACAACATGCGGCTGCGTTCGATTATGCGATCCCTGTGTCATATATGTTCCATTGCACTGTCAAGCAAACATATGCACAAATTATTATCTCAATTTTCCAGACGTTCCTCGTGGACTTTACGCAAGGACTCTTCGTCAGTTATTAATGATGAGGTCCCAGAAAATATTAATGATGAGGTCCCAGAAAATATTAATAATGAGGTCCCAGAAAATACATACACAAGACGACCGATCACTGAGACGGCTACAACCCATCCGATGTATCGTCAGAAACGAGTGACAGTACTCTATCATGATGTTATGAAGATGATCGGAGCCACGAATGCAAGAGAGAAGCCGCCGTCGGTTTTTCAGAATATTCAGTCGGGACGACAAAGTGGACAATATGTGTCATATTATGGGCCGACTGTCGAATCCGACGATGAGGAATACGTCAATATGGAAGACAGACAGCCCGGTACCCATGAAGCCGTCTACCAGAATGTCGGGTTCCGTCTGGTACAGGATACCAAACTCTAATCGACATTAATTCACCGTTACCGGAATGCCGAGTTCCGTCTGATACAGGATACCAAACTCTAACCGACATTAATTCACCGCTATATATATACCATAATGCAGGGTTCCGTCTTGCACAGGCTACCAAACCAAACTCTAACCGGCATTCAACGCTACCATCTGCAGAATGCCGGGTTCCGTCTGGTACAGGATACCAAACTCTTAACTCCAAAGCGCTAGCAGAACAACTGGCTCCGCTTTGTATATAGGCCACCAAACTCTAACCGACATTTACCGCAACCAGAATTCAGTGTTCCGTCTGGTATAAAGGTGAACATGCCCTCCCATCGTCATTAAATGCATTGTCCGACTATTTTCATGTGAAATAACACGAGAGACTAAATGTCCATAGATGCCGCATAAAAGTGAAAAGATGTGTTCCTTCTCTGCGACTCGACAACACTTTTCTGCCATTTTTATTTCTATACCCATGTCGTTATCGCTATATTTTGAACGTGCATGGCTCGATTGCTCAAGCTGAATTCAACAAAGTTAAAGTTGCATAATCCGAATTAACGCTCGCAAATTACTATTTCCTTGGCTGGGGGGGGGGGGGGGTAAAAAAAAATTTATTCGAGTCGAGGAATCCACCCATCAAAGCTCAGCGTGATCAAATATCGATGTTTGAAATCTATTATTTTTCACCACCCATAATTTTAAGTGGGCCAGTAAACAGTCGACGAGAAGACTGCTTCGATCAAATTGCGGATGAAGATGGATAACAGTAAGATCAAGTGGCTTTTTTGTGACAGACATTTGACAAACCGGGATAATTTCGTTGAGCAAAATGTTGATAAATGACAGGTTTGGGGTAATATTATACTATAGTCGACTGTGGTTAGCATTATTTTTTGGGCAATTACTCGATTCTGATAACTGAAGCGGCATTTAAAAAAAATGTTGTTGTTTTTTGTTGTTGTTGTTGTAATATGATTATATGGTGACCATCGAATCGGATTGAGTACCTTTAAATTCATGGTTAAAGTCACTCCAAGTGAAACTAGAGTTGAATTAGTGGCCCCTTCTAAAAGTCTTTACAGTTAGCATAAATACCAAATACACAAAATGCTTATGTGATTCCCACTTGACGTCGAGACAATACCGTGCATCTAATTAAAGGTTCACCAATGTTTCATATCTGCCAGTTGATGGCGTCCAGAACAATAAATATAGCATATTTCACAAATATAAAAAAACAGTGGGTATGTTGACGCGGATCATAGCTTTAAAGGCATATTCAACCAGTTAGTTGGTTCCAGGATTTTGGTGACCCTTGACCTTCAAATTGACCTTTCGAAAATTGGAGATTTAGCGGTGTCTATTTTGTATCAAATATAATGGCTATATTAAAGGATGTATAGACAATGGAGATTGTCGAAGCGATACCATGTATGTCCGCCATTGTATCCACATTCAATTTGTCTACGATAATCCAAAATGGACGCCATAATGGACGCCAAAATTACCAAATTTGACGTTTTTTCACTAATATCTTTAAAATCAGTTTCTGCTTATTGTAACTGTTTGAGAATTGTAACTTTATTTTGAATTGCTCATGTTAACTGACCATTGGGGCAATGAAATATGCCATTCATGGGCTCCCTGCTACCTGCTACCTCCGATCCCTTAAAAATTCGATTTTACAGAATACGGTATAAAAATTCACCAAGAATCTTGTCATATTTCGTCAAGAAATGGGAAGAACTGTGCAATCTACATGTAAGTGACATATTCGATTTCTTATGAATATTCTAACTCAATTGTACCCAAATTGTCACTTTGGCTCAAAATGGCAGCCAAAATATGGAAAAATGTAAATATTGCCCCAGCGAGTCATGCAACCGCATACATGTTGTGGTTAATGAAAAAAATTACTATTCTGTCTCATAGATATTGAATACTACCATTTTTGATGCACCTTGGTTAATTGTTAGTATTTTAAACACTGACATTACCATAATTATTGGATTTTTCTATCACAGACTTGACATCAAAATCGGCAAAAATTCACTTTTCATATTAAGACAATTTTCTCAAGTAAAATGGAAAGTTCTATCTTTGTTTATTGTTTTGATCTGTCTTAAATGGGTCACACTGATCTGTTTTTGGACAAAATGAATCAAGATGGTTTGCAAAATGGCAACCAAATTTGGTTTTTTTTTAAGTTGATTTTTCAGATATATACCGAATATTATTCTCTGATGTTCCGAAAAGGAAGCAAATTGTGACTCACTTTGTATTAACCATGTTACTTATGAGGCATGACAAATTAAGTATAAAGGATGCAGTATGGAATTTTGTCAAAAACTTCTTTTGGGATTCTGACGATGTTTTTGTACGGAAATGGACAGAACTTTGAAACTGTACCGAAAGAGGCATTATTATGAGACTACTCAGGCCAATACAATTGTGGCTCATTGGCATCGAAATGACTAATGTCAGGAAAACCGTTTCCCCCATTATGCATATAAACCACCATTACCTCTATATCGATTAACATATCCCTGAGTTATTGTATAAAGCGATACCCACCCAAATTTACACATGAACAACCCACCCATGACCATACACTCGCTCCATATATACATAAACACCACATAAATGACCATGTAGTCACTCGCTCTTTACACATACACCGCACCCATGACCGTACAGCCACACTTAGGTATACCCGTACACAACGCACTTGACTATATAGCCACAAGTCATCATGATTGCACACCAGGTATACTTCTACACCTCACCCACGACGGAATAGTCACTCTATATATAGCTCTACACCACATTCATGATTATACAGTCACTTCTTGTATACATATTCGCCTCACCATTGGCCATACAGTTACTCCATGTATATATTTGCCACACCCATGTCAGAAATAGTAAGGCGCTCAAATCATATATTATATACCCATGTTTGTAATAATAGAATATAAAATATATTGGTGGTCTTGGTCAAGATATACATATACACCACACCCAAAACCATAGAGTCACTCCAATTATACATATACACACCACCAATGGCCATACAGACGTTCTATACATGTATATGCAAATACCCCGCTCACACGATCATTCATACACCACAGGCTTGCATATACACCTCACTCATGACAATTCAGCCCCTCGCTAGTGCTGTATACCCATAACGACATTCGTCGTCTTATAGTCAATCATTGTTTACCAATTCACATAAGGATTAACTGTCATGTGGACTGTTTTTTATGGAGATGTAACGGTGAGGTAAGTGGACATAACTTGTGTAAAACCCGAAGGGTTTTACATACAAGTAATGTCCACTTACCTCACCGTTACATCTCCATAAAAATAGTCCACATGACAGTTAATCCTTATATTTATATACATTTAGCGAAAAAGCCGCTTTTGTAAATATATTTAAATCGAAAAGTGTATCGTGACAAGATCAGCCCAAAATACCCAATAGCACCCTTGGCAAAAGTTAATAGGAACAATTTCTCTTCATGTTGAAACCCGATGATGTATTAAGTCAATCCTGCGCGAGTCAAAATGCGCCCAAAGCATTACGCGTTCGTCTTTCCAAACCTAATGACGTATCGATGGTGTTATTAGCTTGGTGTTATGAGGCGTTACGCATTCACCGAGAAATAACTGCAACTAGCCACGTGGGCGCCAACCAATCAGAATGCTGGATTTAGTAATGACAACACTTAGTGTGTAAATATATCACCATGGAACATATGGTTACTCCATATACACATATTGGCCACACCAATGGTCACATAGCCACTAAAGATATACACCCACCCATGCCTATATAGTCACTCTATGTATACATATACACCTCCACAGTGGCCATACAGCTTTCAAGATGATATAGCCACTCAAGATATACATATACACCACTCATGGCCATATAGTCACTCCAGTTGTACGTATACACCTCACTAATTGACATACAACCCTTCAAGACATACCAGTATCCTGTACATAACCTCACCATTGGCCATATGGTATCTCCCTTATACCTGTTGCCACATACATGGCATATAGCCACTCAAGATATAGATACACACCCCACACATGGCCATATAGTCATTACATGTATAGATATACAGCTCAGCGTTGAATTGATACACCAATACCACACGGCAGTTGTATACACGAGACTTGCATATACACCTCACGCATGACAATTCAGCCATTCGCTGTACACTCATACATCCGATCCATGATCATACAGCGACTCCCTGTATACCACTTCAATTACCATACAGCCACTTCACGTATACCTATTCACATCATGCATTAGCACTCCTTGTATACCTGCATCTCACCATGAACACCACACCCATAACCATATAGACACCCATTGTATCACCTGTGACCACAAAGTCACTCCCTGACTACCATTTTGACAAACATCGTGTATTCAATTGATAAATGTTGATCAAATTTAACGCTAATTTGTGAGAGTAGCCACATAAATTGGTCCCGGTCAGCTCAGTTTCGAAGGTCTGCATGCCCATTTCCGTTCAGAAACATGGCCAGAATCTCAAAAGAAGTTTTTTGGCAAAATTCCATGCTGCATCCTTTAAAATGAATGTGTCATGCCTCATAAGGTACTGGGACAACCAGAATAGAACCTATAGTTTTCACTTGATTAAGTAACATGTTTAATAACCAAGCAGGTCACAATTTTCAACTTTTCGGAACAGCAGAGAATAATGTTTGGGATATATGTGAAAAATAAACTTGTTAGGTGCATCATAAATGTTAGTATTCAATCTATATAAGACAGAATAGTCAATTTATGTCATCCATCACAACTTGCACGTCGTTGCATGGCACGCAGCATGGGGCAATGTTTACAATTTTCCACATTTTGGCCGCCAGTTTTGCAGCCATTTTGAGCCTAAATGACAATTTTGGCACTAATGAGTTGGAATATGCAAAAGAAATGGAATGCTTCACTAAAATTGCACAGTTCTGTCCATTTCTTGATGAAATATGACTAGAAATCATTGTGATTATTGGTAAATTTTTATACCGCTTTCTCTAAAATCGAATTTTGAGGGATCAAAAGAGTTTCTGACTCCATGAATGGCATATTTCATTGTTCCAATGGTCTGTTAACATGAACAATACAACATAAAGTCACAATTCTCAACCAGTACCAAACAGCATAAACTGATCTTTAAAGATATTAGAGAAAAAATAAATTTTTCACTTCCGCTGCCATTTTGGCCGCCATTTTTGGAGCCATTTTGAGCTAAAGTGACAATTTTGGTACTAATGAGTTGGAATATGCATAAGAAATGGAATGCTTCACTAAAATTGCACAGTTCTGCCCATTTCTTGATGAAATAGGACTAGAAATCCCAATGGTAATTTTTGGTAAAATTTTATACCGCTTTATGTAAAATCGAATTTTTGAGGGGTCAGATGGGTTTCTGACTCCATGAATGGCATATTTCATTGCTCCAATTGTCAGTTAACATGAACAATACAACATAAAGTCACAATTCTCAACCAGTACCAAACAGCATAAACTGATCTTTAAAGATATTAGAGAAAAAATAAATTTTTCACTTCCGCTGCCATTTTGGCCGCCATTTTTGCAGCCATTTTGAGCTAAAGTGACAATTTTGGTACTAATGAGTTGGAATATGCATAAGAAATGGAATGCTTCACTAAAATTGCACAGTTCTGTCCATTTCTTGATGAAATAGGACTAGAAATCCCAATGGTAATTTTTGGTAAAATTTTATACCGCTTTCTGTAAAATCGAATTTTTGAGGGGTCAGATGGGTTTCTGACTCCATGAATGGCATATTTCATTGCTCCAATGGTCAGTTAACATGAACAATACAACATAAAGTCACAATTCTCAATCAGTACCAAACAGCATAAACTGATCTTAAAGATATTAGAGAAAAAAATCAAATTTTCCACTTCCAGCTGCCATGTTGGCGGCCATCTTGGACGGTGAGTTTCAATTTTACCCTTTAATGTTGGAATTTTATCTTATCTTTACAAAAATGTATACATTTCTATACATATGATAAGATTGTCTCACTATAATTTGCATCAAATTGACCTAGTGACCCGTCTGAAAAACGGCGGCCATGTTGGGCGCCATCTTGAATTTAACGGGTTCTACTTAACCGAAAACTGGAACTAGCTGGATTATGATCAGGGATATTTAGTGGACAATATGTGCGATGTTTGGTGCTAGAAATCCCTAGAAAAATTACAATTAAAATTGTTTTAATTTATCCTAAATGTAAAAACCAGTACAACATCGCTAATGGTATATGGCGAGACAGGAATGTCCCCATTAGAGCTGGATGTAAAATGTCGAATGGTATCATACTGGGGAAAATTAGTTAATTGTAATGATAGCAGAATTAGTAGGATGATGTACTCCCTTCTGTTAAAATGGTATATAAATGATGAATATAAGCATCCATGGCTATCATATATCCATAGAATTCTAATTGAATCGGGGCTACCATCTCTATGGTGGGACCAGGATAATATTACCATTGATGTTGTAAATATGAATAATATTGTCCAACAAACACTGAAGGACCAATACGTACTGCAATGGAAAATTAATATGGAACAATCAAGTAAATGTACCACATACAAAAAATTGAAAACAATATTTGGCCTTGAAGACTATCTGAAAATTCTATCCTTACTAGATTTCGAATGTCCAATCACAGACTTCCCATTGAAACTGGATCATGGAATGATACCAATAGGAAAAATAGAGTATGCACGAGATGTAACATAGCGCTACTTGGAGATGACTACCATTGTATTTTACAATGCTCTTCGCTTGATTCTCTGTGAAAAAAATATATTCCCAAATTCTTTCGAAATTATCCGAATTTAGTTAATTTTACTAAATTGTTTTATCCAAAAACAAGAATATACTGATTAAACTCTCCAAATGTATACAAAACGTAAGAGTTAATAACGAATAATGCATTATATCTGCACTCAGTCGCGATATCTCCAACAGTTTCGAGGAGATAGCGCGATTTAGTGATACATGTCATCAAACAACATTGTGATGCACTATAATATAAATATTGAAAAACCCTGTTCCACTGTTGCACACCATGTATTGTATTGTATAATTATGTATTATCTTCTCATAATATCATGTAACATGATTTACTTGAGAAATAAACATTTGAACTTGAACTTGAATCCGGAAGTGAACGATTCTTCTGTTATTGTGCGTTAAGCGACTCCACTATCCCTCCCATCGGGTTGTCAAACATTTTGTACAGACACTCGATGAATTCCTTGTACGCAACAAACGTTATTGGCAAATTGAAGGTTAAATTTAAATCGTCGTCAAGTTGCTTAATTGGTGTGATCATTAGTTGTTCTGACTTTACTATCATTGCCAAAAAGTATCAATATGCAATGACCATATACATGCTATCGTATAGAAACAAAATAACGGATCTTCGGAATAACGGACCCTCGTCATAACTTTCAGTTGTTGTCGTTTCGAGGATTCGCTATTCCGAAAGTTTTTATATTGTATCCAATATTTTTAAGTGGATCTATATTCCTTCGATAGTAGGCCTACCAAGAGTATTTTATTATGTCTATCATGCGTAACATATATAGACGATTTATAAATCTTTCCAGTCAAACAGTCAAACGGATTGTGTGCGTAAAGTGCACTTTCGATATCGATATATACTAGCAGGGTTACCCGGCATTGCCCAGGTTAAAGTGGTGTGAAACCCTCTGCATACTGTGGATATTTGGTGGGAATAGAGGATATGCTTGCTCAAAATGTTACACGTATTTTCATAAATTGTAAATCCAAATAGCATCACAAAACATTATTCTTACACATGGAATATAAGTAGTAGTTCACCTTGTCGGATCGGAGCGATTGTCATTTTGTTTATCGCGATTAATCAGTCCCACTAATAAAGAAGTATTTATTTATTTATTTACAACTACGTATACTTCAGACGTTATGACATGATACATGAACATCATGAACACATTAGTTCGCAAACAATAAAAGACGACAATAGGGTTTTACAAAAAGATGTATCAATCAATCTAGCGGTTAGACTAAGATTTTGAGAACACCTGGTTTTCGTATATCTACATGAAGATACATATGTTTTAAAGAAATGTCCAGGTGCATGCTCCTCTGTTCATGGTGCTATATATTGGCTAATTATTATCAGTTTAAAAGAAATGTTGCTATGCATGTACATCAGCTACGTGTGCCAGACACATGTGGAGCGAGATTGTGAGTTGTTTATGTCAGGCGATGAGTTTGTTCTAAAAAATGAAAGAAATCCAATGTATCGGGCAGATATAACCTTGTCAGAATAAATTATAATTGCGTTGAATAAATGAGACATATTGGAATTGAATTTATCCTACTTTCGAGCACAACGGACAAACATGAATTGTATTTTACTCTTCGTAGAAACAAGTTACAGCACTAGGGGTAAGCGCGTCGGATAGAGCTTGAAATTTCGGTCCTAGTGAGTATAGAACGGACGTTTCGTACCAGTATGTCACATCGGACAAGTTGGAACTCAGGTCGCGAGATGTCAGTATTGGAGGATCCTGAAAAGTCATGTGCCACTGACGGCGTTTTCTTTATCTCTGAAAAAACTATTATTGACTGCACACACTGATCACTATTGTTGAACAGGCCTTCTATACATTGCCATATCTCTTGACAAATTGTAACTTTTTTGTGGAAACTATATTGAATGTGGCAGAATCAATTGTATTATAATATAAACATGAGCCATTTTAGTATGCAATCCTCTGACGGTTCAAGGTCCCTCAGTTTACAAGAATATATGTATCTCTTAAACAGAATGATATATATACTTTTGATGCTTTCCTCTATGTATCTGTTTTTGCTAGCTCATTATATGAATGCCCTGATTCCCATCCCCATATAAATATGACAGTTGAGAAGATATAATTGTTTAAGTGACTAAATTCAGTCGAGATTGTGAACTTTGAACGCCAAATACTCCTTAGAACGATATGGAGATGGCCTGGGAGATGACTATATATAACTTTGGTGGATATCGGAGGATAGTACAATCTTATCAATGCTAGTGCATCTCCTCTCGCCATCCATGATCCAAACGACACTAAATGTGATTTAATTCATCGTAGCATTAGAGAAGAATGAATTTGGTGGAAATTAGTGCTAAATATATTTGTATCAGCTTTGGTTCAACTCCTCTCCTCGTGCATGACTTGAACCGTTGAACGGAGCCAC
Organism: Siphonodentalium dalli; assembly: GCA_032622095.1. Taxonomy (NCBI): domain Eukaryota; kingdom Metazoa; phylum Mollusca; class Scaphopoda; order Gadilida; family Siphonodentaliidae; genus Siphonodentalium; species Siphonodentalium dalli. Next base: position 237,304,685 of record CP136061.1, on the reverse strand, counting down.
TTTTGATATATTTAAACAACGCCCATTAGACTCAAGCATGCATGCTTTAATGGAGATATATTAGTTTGGTGGTAATCAGCAACAAAACCAATTCTTACCTTAGTTATTACCCCCCACCCCATTTCTCACCCAGAAGGCACCAATTTGGCGTATTTAAATCCCACGATTATATTCCTCGTATCACGGAGAATAATAATATATCAATTTGGTGGAAATCTGCGCTAAAATAGTTTTTTTTATCAATTGTTGTTGCCCCCCCCCCCCCCCCCCCCCCCCCCCCACCAGTGCACCCTGACTCGAACGGTGCCAAATCAAGGAGGTGCATGTGCATGATTATGTCTTAGTTTGGTGGAAATCGGCGACAAAACTATTTCATAATTTGTTTGCTGCCCCTCTCCATTTTCTGTCCCTGACAACAGCATCACTTTAGAAAATTTTAACCCGCACCATTATCTTCCTCGTTAAAGGTTAACCCCTGTTAGACCGCATTCGTGGCATCTCGATTGTACCCCGTGAAGTTACATATAGAACGCATACAGACAGACAGATATATCTAGGCACCAAATGTGGTGTTTTTAACACGCATGATTTGATTCCGCTTATCATTTGAGAAGAACGATATGAATTTGATGGTAATTGGCAATAAACAAATTTTTATCAGTTTTGGTGACCCTCCCGTCCCTATTTCGGACTCAAGCGGCGCCCCTTTTGACACCATTAAACCACACACTCAGACTCATTATGGAGAAGAATATAAATAAAATTGGTGAAAATTGACGAGTATACAAATTCGTATCAAATTTAGGGATCCCATATCTCTCACCCAAACGGTACCATTTTGGCGTATTTAAACCACACGATTATATTCCTCGTATCACGGGGAATAATATGTATCAATCTGGTGGATATCGGTGCTGAACATATTGTTTATCAATTGTTGTGTATCTCTCACCCTCTGTGCACCACTGACTCAAATGGCCCCACTTTTGACATCTTTAAACAACACAATTAGACTCCTGATATCATGGAGATGGTTATTTATAAGTTTGGTGCTAATCGGCGACTAAACAAATTTTTATCAAATTTAGTGCCCCTCCCCCACACAATCTCTCACATAAACAGCACCAATATGGCGTCTTTATGTCACACGATTAGATTCCTCGTATCATGGATAAAAATGTGTACCAATTTGGTGGAAATTGGCGATAACATTATTTGTATTAATGGTGGTGCCCCTCTCCCTTCCGTGCATCCCTGTCTCGAACGGCGCAACTTTTAACAGCTTTAAAGGGGTACCGTACGCCACATGTTGTTGTTGGTTTCTATAGTCTCCGAGTCGGAGAATAAGGTAACAATTTTTCCATTATTTGAAAGTCTGTTGAGTACGAAGTCATGTTACGGATGACAAATTTACCGGAATGCAAAAATACAAATTGTCGTTGTCGAGTAATTTTTGTAAAGTTTTCAACCAAATGAATCAAATAAAAGTTATATTATATGCATACTAGTCCCATATAATCATTTAAGTTATTGTATCGTCGCTAGTCAGTGAGTGGCTTGAGTGTTCTCCCCGTATCATCATAATATTTTAAGCAATCGTGTGTGCGATCGGTTTAAAAATCCAGTATCCCTCAATTACTATTTTTGATTACGGTAATTCGTAATTTAATTGACGCCATTTTATGGCTCCAGTCATAAATTCAATTTATATCAAATTATTAACTTTTAAATTATTAAATTTTAAGATAGCCTATTAACCTGAGCGTTTACAGAATACATCTTCGACTCAAATTACTTATGTTTCTATATATTATCGATATTAGATCGTTGTTGTCACCGGAAATTTAATGAAAATGGCGTACAGTACCCCTTTAAGCCACACCATTAGACTACTCATACCATGTGGATGATTTTGTATAAGTTTGGTGGCAATCGGCGACTAAACCAATTATTATTAAATTTAGTGGCCACCACCCACCACCCCCGATCTCTCATCCAAACGACACCAGTTTGGCATCTTTAAATCACACAATTAGATTCCTTGTATCGTGGAGAAGAATGTGTATCAATTTGGTGGAAATCGGCGCTAAAATTATTTTTATCAATTTTGGTGCCCCTCTCCCCTTCCGTGCATCACTGACTCGAACCGGCGATACTTTTGACATATTAAAACCACATCATGATAGTTTCCTCATATCATTGGGATTATTATATATAAGTTTGGTGGCAATCGGAGATAAAACAAAATTCTGCCCCTGACAACAACGGCGTCACTTTAGAAAATTCTAACCCTCACCATTATCTTTCTCGTAAAACGTTACCCCTATTAGACCCCTTTGATGTCATCTAGATGGTCTCCTGTGGATTTCTATAGAACACAGACAGACAGACAGCCATTCGCAAATATAGATATAGACAGAGGTACAACTCCCCCGTGAGTATTTTTATTCACTTACTCTAAACTATACTTTGGTATATAGTATCTGCAGATGGGCTAACTATATAATTTCCGTTTTCTTTCGTCATTTAACAAATGCACTTATACAGTAAGTATATAAGTACTTGTGTGACCAATCATAATAACGTTTCATCAAGTGCTTCACCAACAATTCTTATACGCCATCACCAAAAACTATGCGGGAAATCCTTTAGTCACAATCTATACGTGTGTAAGTGAATAATCTCACAGCTAGTGAACATGATGTCAGACCAGGATCCACACACAACCACATATACGCCAACCATACAACGATGTCTGGATCTATCGACTCTTATATCACTATTGCCACAAGTAAGTTATACGCATGTTAACAAAAGATTACAAGAAAACCAATGTCAGAAATGGTAACGCGCTCAAGATCATATATTATATACCCATGATTGTAATTATAGAATATAAAATATACTGACCAACGCATAATTCCATTAAAAGAACTAATCCTTCAAATTATTACAACTATACGGCTCATCACTGAAGGTTTCTCATGAATCTCACCAGATTCCAACTACACCTTTTATCGGAATCGGCCTCCGGGTCGCAGTTCGACTTTTAATTCGTCCCAAAAATTCCCATTTCTATAAATAAACGCACATGGCCCATGTATACCAAGAATCAGCGAAACATTATACACGCGGAGCGCGAAATAATAGTCAGGGTGTTCAAAGGCTATCACTGACCCCCGCCCAAAAGGACCTAAATATGCATAATCCGAATTAACGCTCCCAAATTACTATTTCTTTGGCTTCGAGGCTTAAACATATTTGATTCGAGTCGAGAAACCCACCCATCAAAGCTCAGAGTGATCAGGTGTCGATTTTTAAAATCTATTATTTTTCACCACCGGTACTTTTTCGCGGTCTGGGAAAAACTCGACGAGCCGATGGTCTCGGACCAAATTGCGGATGAAGATGGATAAATCTAAAATCAAGTGGCGTTGGACGCTCGATATTTGACAATCCGGCCAAATTTCGTTGAATAAAATGTTGATAAATAACAGGTTTTGGGCAATTTTATACTACAGTTGACTGTGTTAGCATTATTTTTGGGCAAATAATATATTTTTATAACTGAAGCGGCATTTAAAAAAATGTTGCTGTTGGAATCTGATGATATTGGTACCATCGAATCGGATTAAGCACATTTAACTTCACCCCATACATTTGACAAGATTGTATTTCTAAAATTCGGATCAAACTGACCTATAGGAATCACTGAACTAAATGGTTTCCCATAGACGACAGTGTTAACGTTTCGACCGAATTCACTGAATTGCAGCCTACGGGCTATTCCAGTGATGTTTACCCAGCTAGATTGACACCAGTTGATCACGAAAATGCAAGAAAAATCATAGGTCATGTGTTTACTTTTTAAAATAAATCCCCAAGTGTGCGACAGGGCTATCCCACAGCCAAATTTGGTCTGGAAAAACCCAGAACTACAGCAGCTAGTTAAATCAATTTCCCACTCACAAAAATCCATTCCCCCATTAATTCACCAGTTTAAATTATATAGATATGATGTACAAATCAAATAAACACGATGCCATCCTTTAATAACGTGTCACATGTGTCAGGTGAAGGTCATTCTTCGGTTATCTTCACCTTTAGCATTCCACGGTGTACTCGCTCCCCGACTCTGGAACACATTTAGCTCCCTGGTTCATATAACAACATATAGTGCCTCTTCTGAAAACCCGCGGCCATGTTTGACGCTATCTTGTCAGAATCTGATGTCTACGCTGACACTATTTTGACGTTGAGTGTGTGTCTGGTCCCCATAACTCAATAGTAAGCAAAATAATTAGAGATACATAAGAATTAAATTGAGTATCATATTCACCCAATATTTACACTGTGGCTTTATTGGTTTTTGTTGAAACTCACCAGGGGCCTATACTATGGACCATAATAATTGTAATCACAATGTTATGGGAGGTACACAAGAGGCGTCAAGTGCAATAGACCACTGTATTGTAATAGTGTAGATTATACCCGTGTGCTCGTTGGCGCATTACCGATGGGTGATTGGGTTTGATCAGAATGGCATTCACACTGCGGCAATCAAGCGGTTGTCTCGTGGCAAACAACCTAAAGTCTGTATTGGAGTATTATATTGCCCAATTATGACATTCGTGCCGGGACGTTGTTAGAGCGTCTCCTCTGTGGGTACACAACTTGGAGTTTAAACCTGCACCTGAGACCCTCTAGCTACGTCTCTTGTACATGTTATCAATAGAATACTCCAGCGATTCTGAATGACAACCCAACTAGAAATTGAAATACATCGTACATCTAGAATTGTTGGAACAGACGATAACCATTGACGAAATATAACACAATGCATGAACGGTTGTGGTGTACTCACTGAGCGATTATTTAAAGGATACCGATTACCACTAATCAAATTGAACACGGATCATCCATGCACTAGCGATAACATATCAATGAGTGTCTCCGATGATTCATTTTTTTTTCATTGGTCAATCAAGTCACATGTGGAAAACCTATTATTTTATTGGTCACCATGCATGTGAACGCGGCATTACAAGAAGTCGCCTTTTCACTGTTAGAATAAGAGTGGATGTCTATGGTAATCGACACCTTTTGTGTGCCCCACAGAAGCTTGTGATTACAATAATTGTGTTCTATAGTATAGGGCACAGGAGTGAAAACAAAATGTTATTCACATACAATCGTCCTGCCAGCAGCAATAAAGCTAGATGCTGCAACCGCCATGTTTGCGCGAAGATGGGCAACATTGTTGGAGTCAACATGTATCAGTTGTTAGGTACGGAGTCACTTTGTCAGTGCACATACGGACTGCAGAAGTTGTTTTACGTGTGGACTTCCGTGTTTTGAAAACAATTGCAACATCAGGAATTTGGCCTACTTACAAATGATGATATGAGAAATTAAAGAACTTTCGCCAGATAGATCCAGATACGGTCTTTGTAGAAAATCTCTTGCCACGTTTGGCTGGATTTATGCAAAACGTGCGTCTCCCCCTTAAACTAAGGCATTGAAACAGTCGTGCAAATTGAATTATCAAAACCAGTTATTTCCGACAGCAGAGTCGGTCAGGGGGCGGGTCGGAAAAAATGTTCGGGCACGTATGCTGATTTTTACCTTTCGACCCTTGTTGGGACACATCCACCCTCGCGTCAAATTTTTTTTCCGTTTTCGGCAGTTTTTTCCAAGCATTATTGGACACCCCCCCCCCCCCACCCTTTAACACTAAACAGAGATTTGCGGGGGTAAATTGACTGTAAACAGATGTATGTGAATTTCTGTGCATACTAGTTGTCATGGATGTTAACATTGACATGTAAATAGGAACGAGTCATTTTGGGGTCATTCGGCCAAAACAAACATGGCTGCCAGCGGCCATCTTGGATTTCAAAATTTTCAACAAAATACAACACGATAACTGCCTGCAGTCAGTTTAGCAGTTAGAATTACATACTTTTCTCTTATTCCACGAAATTTGCCGGTTGTCAAATATCTAACACCCAAAGCCACTTGCTTTAGATTTATCCATCTTCATCCGCAATTCGGTCCGAGACCGTCGGTTTGATGAATATTTGCTAGGCCGCCAAACATTACATATCTCGTGAAATAACAAATTCAAAAATGGATATCTGATCACTATGAGCTTTGATGGGTGGGTTCCTCGACTCGAATCAAATATTTTTCCCACCAATGAATAGGATTCGATCCTTCTGCACTTTCTATTGTCTGTCGTCTGCTCATATTTCCTGAACATCCCGCCAAATGAATAATAAACCATTCCAATGTATACTATATAGCTGAATGGGAGTATCCATTTAGTAGAGAAAGGGTTAATTTTGAATATGATAGTTTTGAGTCGGAGACACCCATTCAGCAGAAGTTTCTGCCACTAGCAATTGATTTATCGCCAAGTATTTGTCCACAATTACTTACATATAGCGTATAGATCTGTACATAGCATGCAAGATTCATATAGATTCTGAGATATAGAAGATATGAATCGGGGTACCTGTCCAGAAAACCTTCTATCAATTAATATCAGTTTTATTTAGAATTTTATATCACACTCCCGGTACAATAAAAGAGGCTATTTTTAGAACAGATATATCCCGAAAAAGTTCGGAGCGTACAACCAGGGAGAACCAATCATGTTAGCACCCTCCATCTAAAAAGATTTCACTTCATATTACCCTCGCTGTTTCACATAAATACATTGTATTATGCCCTTATAGAAAAATAATATACACAATCTTCTATCTGTATTTCATTCACATAAAACTATTTATATAGTCTTGGAGTCGAGTTTCATAAAAATTACGTTATTTATGATTTTGGCCGTAAGAGCTACGCTATACCTTTATTAAAGATTCCTAATCCGATTAAGCTCCCCTCAATTACTATTTATTTGGATTCGGGGGTAATCAAATATTTGATTCGAGTCGAGGAACCCACCTATCAAAGCTCAGAGTTATTAGATATCGATTTTTAAATCTGTTTATGCCCTGAGAAGATGGCTAAATAAATATTCTGTGATTACATAATATTGAGCCCAAGGAGGGATTTGCTAGTTCACAAGACATGAGACATTTTCTCGTTCAATGCCTGTTTAATTATCTTCATTAATCAGCCGAAATAATAAAATTGTGAAGGTGGGGACCAAAAAAGCGCCCCATACAAGTCAAACAAGAGTAAAAATGGAAGAAAACATCATAACACATGATAATAACAAAACTTAACAAAATAACCATACTGGGCGGGGGGGGGGGGGGTCAAGAAACAATTACCGATGCCGAGATGTGTATGAATTACATTAATAATATTTTGAATAACCTTCCCACGTTCAGAGAGAGATCTTACTGGTTTGCTAAATGGCGACTGATAAGGAAGCCCGCTCACGTGACCAAAAGTATAAATTACATTACGTACAGTCTCCACCAAAACTGACTGCAGGCAATCATGAAACCGATCGCCAGATCTTCTCAAACATAAAAATGGTTATATATAACCTGCTATATTTTTCACCACCGGTACTTTTTCGGGGCCTGGGAAAAAGTCGACGAGCCGACGGTTTCGGACCAAATTGCGGATGAATATGGATAACTCTAAAATCAAGAGGCTTTGTGTTGATAATAAGGCCAAATTTCGTCGAATAACATGTTGATAAATAACACGTTTCGGGCAATTTTATACTATAGTGACAGTGGTTCGCATTATTTTTGGGCAATTAATCGATTCTGATAACTGAAGCGGCATTTCTAAAAATGTTGTTGTTGAAATCTGATTATATGGGGACCATCGAACATTTAAGGGAGTGAGAAATAAATGAATTGAATTGAATTGCTATGAATTACCAAACTGTAAGGGCAGCGATGTTTGGACTACATGCAACAATTTCTATTCCTATCTTTCAGATGTTACGACTATCAGACCTCATACCCATGATTACTCAAGCCTAGGCATATTCGTCGGTAAGTGAGGTTTTATTTCAGGCGAGTATACTTTCCATTTTATAATAATATACTGCTGATAGGGACTCCATGTTGTATTGAGGCTCGACTCCATAACAAAGGATTTTAACAATTTCTATGCTGAATACTCATTGACGAGTAGTTTCCTTAGGGAATGTTTAGGTAATAAGTTCAACAATTTTTTAAACAACCACGGTAAATCGTTTGTTGAACTTTCCTAAACATTTCTCACCAATGGATATGAATTCTTCGGCACTTGTATCAGAATTTCGTCTGGCCGTATGCTCATATATCCTTAACACCCCCCCCCCCAAATGAATAAATAGACCATTCCTGTGTATACGTTTACAACTGAGTGGGTGAATCCATTTAGTATAGAAAGTGTTAAAGGGTATGAAGGCTGCAAATGAAGTGCTATCCCTTTAAGAGGCCCCATCCGATTCGACTCCAATGTTCGAATAAAACATGTTGACAATTACGTTGAGAATAAATACAAAGGCTACCAAAACGCATAACATAGCTCGTATCCTTCTGGAAAGACGAAAACCCACAATTAATATCGCGATGTGGCATTTAGAAATCCATTCTCTACTTAGCGCCGATAATGGCTGTAACCGTGGGTGCTCCGAATAGTCATATTAGAACAATTACCTGATAACAGATTCTGATTTGCCACGTCACGTCCATAATTATCTGGACCAGCTTCCATTTGTTCGTCTGATAAATCTAGGTCGCTCACACCGACAAAGTATTCAACACCTCCTGGGAGAAGGGTCCCTCTAATCATAACGTTTCAAATAATTCATTTTCCGGTGTCTAGCTTGCGATTTTAAATTTTGGTAAATATGGGATTTGTGCGTCATCTTGAACTAGAAAGGCATATGGTCGATGAGTATACAAGCTTACAGAAGGTCATATATATGTGTGTGTGTGTCATACCCCATGGGGATAACGACATGCACACCTGGCGAACCAGTTAGCTAGTCACTTCTCAATAGATGGTTCGTCAAATCACAAACTTGGCGAACGCATTGGCGTACGTGGACAACTTCGACAGTGTTTCGAAGGTTGCTAGCTGTCTCATTCTGCAAAGGAGAATACCACAATGTACCGACCACCAACACTTCATGACCATGATCCTAAGCAAACTGTGTGACGTCCCGCAGTCGCCTCGTCGAAAAGCTCCCAACAGAGAAGAACAATACTCGCGGTGCTAGTTTGTGGACATGCGCCATGATAGTGGGAATGAAATGGGCCACGGTATACGGCACCACCCCTACACCTGGTGCGAGTATAAGATATAGAATGTCATGCGTGTCGGTGTTTTGTGGTGTGGTAAAATTGTATTTCCACATCCGTTTCGAAGCCGTTCTTATTCAACTTGACCAGATGTAAAATTTTGTTTGGATAATACTATGCTAGCCTCCCACAGAACAGTCGGATGGACTAAAGGATAATGTCTTTATAGAATGAAGGTATGCGTTTTTCTTCGCGTTGAACATTTCACCCTTGTGTGTGTTTTCTTCGCGTTGAACATTTCACCCTTGTGTTGATGGCATTTGTACTTTCTTGAACCATATCGACCACCACCCAGTGTGAGTATGACATATCAACCAACTATCAAAGGCATCGCCTTTAAGACTACACGCCAGTCTTGGCAGGGCTTGTGTAGTAGTAGCCAATGGTACACGCCTAGTCCAGTTGATTAAGAACGGCTTCCAAACGGATGGGAACATACAGTCTTAGCATACAAGGAAGCAAAGCCACGCATGAGATCCTGGCTGAATCTAAAACATACCCCAAGAAGGGGCGGTGCAGTCATGGTCCAATTTCATTTCCACTGTCATGACACATGCCCACAAACTAGCACTGTGTGTATTGTTAACATTCGAAGCCGTATACAGAAGTTGTCCGGGTACGTCAATGCATTATATGAGTATGTGAATTGATAACCATATATTGAGAAGTGGCTGTTTGGGAAGATCACCAGGTCCCATTAGGTCACCAAAGCTGAAAATACGCAGACGGGTCCTCCTGAAAGAATACGCATCGACCGCATACCTTTCTAGTTTAGGGCACCAGATGACTCTCAGATCCCATACGTAGCATCTGAATTATACCATAAGCTACACCACGAATGAAGCTCGCCAAGAACAAGGATAAGAATTCCCAGCTTTCGATACAAACACGTGAGCTGGACACCGGCATATGTATTGTTTGAAACATTCCGATTAGTGGGACCCTTCTACAAAGAAGTGTAGAATTGGTGTGAGCGAGATGGATTAATCTGACGAAGAGACGGAAACTGGTCCAGATAATGCTGAATGTGGCAAATTAGAATAAGCTCAGGTACTGTTGTTTTGATTCTTGGAAGTCACAATATGACTATTCGGCTCACCTATATACGGTTACGGCCAGTATGGGCGCTTAGTGGAGAATGGATTTCGAAATGCCACATCGCGATTATTAATTGTGGGTTTTCATCCTTCCAAAAGGCTACGACTTATGTTGGAACTAATAGATGCCTTATATTATGTACCATACAGATCGATTTTATGACAAAAAGTTGAAATTAGTATGCGATAATATCGACTTCTTTTAAATTTCTGGCCGCCAGTTTGGCCGCCATCTTGACTGTGAGAGTTTGCCAAACTCAAATGAATACTTTATATCAATGTTCCATGTGAACATGTAATGGTGGGCAGAATTCGCGTAACAATAACGCCCATCATAAGAAAATAAGGAATATGAGCTTGTTTTCAAATTTCGGTCGTCATTTTGGCCGCCATCTTCGATTAGAAAAAACTATTTCTTGCATGAAATGCAAGGTAATTACTTCACCTCAGTATTTCCAACTCAACTGTCAGCATGTGTGCAGTAGTCTAGAAAATTATGCCCAAATGATGTGAAAATGAGGGTTTTCGGTGATTTTTCAAAATCTGTCCGCCATTGTGGGCGCCATTTTGGATTTGGGGGAATTTTATTTGAATATGATATAAGAACAGTTCTTCGCCTAAGTGTTCCCAACTCACAATAGTAAACAGGTGTGGAGATGTCGTGACAATAACGCTCACTGATGTTAAAATCAGCGATTTTCGGCGATTTTTCTATTGCTGGTGGCCATTTTGCCGCCATCTTGGATTTGGGTGAATATTCCTCAACTCAGGTATAAGAGAATCCTAGCTCGAGTACCTCTTGCACATATATATGCATGGGTGTTATTATGATAGCAATAACATTCATTGATTCGAAACATTACATCGGGTTATTAGCGTCGATTCGGCTTTGACCTATTATACCGGCATTTGGGAAAACGTGATACCGGACAAAAATATCCCACAATGAATGTATGTTATGGTCCCCGTGTATTCGTCAATGACTCGTCTATACGATAAATTTATAACATCACGCCAGGATGCCAACATTTTCCCACAGAGACAAACGAAATGTGGTGAAATGTCAGAAAAATACCAATTTTCACATCTCGGTGGCCATCTTGGATTCTGGTGTCCGATTTTTTGCTCATTTGTAAGGGTGGTATATTAGCATAACGAATCGAGCGGAAAACAAGACCGCATGTGATATCATCTTTACTATAACGGCGATCAAAGAGACCTGGTGCATATAAAAGAAATGGCCTCTTTTTTTCTTGTTAACAACCGAAAAACATTAGAGGAGACATTAATAAAGAAAATTAGTGGGGTGAAGTTGAGTCCTGGGGGGTGCAGAGGTCGACCAATATCTCCTGGACTATTTATAGTGTGAGTTGACATTTCCTTATTATCTTGATTATATATCATTTAACATTTAATTCTTAATCTTTCATCAGCTGCAGCTTTCGTCGTCGGTCTGTTTGTTGGTTGTCTGTCTGCCACCTGCGGGTGCATCTTCTTCCACAGATCTGTGCGGTATGTATACACTTCGAGGGGGTGTAAATGTATTTAAGATGTAACACGCAGAATCACAATCAACACAGATAGCTTCCTGGAAACTTAAAGGAAAAACCTGGTTATTTTCAAGTATTTTCCAAATAGTATACGGACAAGTGACGTCCACTACTGGGAACAATCGTCAATTAAAGAAGCCCTGTCCCATTTCACAGTTTTAAATTAAAATTTCTTCGGAATCGGGGATGAAAAATTTTCATTTGAGTCGAAGAAAATGCTTCAAAGCACAGAGCTATTAGATTTCGAGTTTTGAAATTATTTATTAAATTTGCATAGTTTTACCAGGGTGATTTAGAGTCAACCAACGTTAGTCACACCTTGAACTAGTAAATAGCGTTGTAACTTCTGAATGTACATGGGTGTTCTTCAGCTTCACTTGTATATTGCCATCGTTTAATATATAGAGGATCTACAACGAGTCCCCAGTTTATAGAAAGGCTCGGTCAAGACCTAATTTACTGGACTCGTTTTGTAAATTCCGCTATAAACTGGGACGAGTTGTAGATTCTATTTATTACATTATACAAAAACTCGATAAAACATACTTATATCAGCAAATGGGACGCAAATCTAGCATCGGCTTCTATAAGGCATGCGATGACGTTTCACGTAACTATGCCTTGTCTGCCCGCGTAAAGAAATAGTCCCAGATATATAAAGACTCTTTGGCGTATTTAATGGCGTACATTTAATGACAAGGCTTTTACACTAAGCATTCATTATAGTTTGTTGGAAACATTTTGGAAGCCATAGTATATTGAGACGTAGCGTACGAAATGTAAACAGACGACAAACCGGAAGTCAAAGGTCACATGGCACTATTTCCTGTTATTAAACGAATGTTTAATATCATAATTAACCCTTTACCCAACAAACCGGCCAAAACCGGCCAAATAAAGCTTCAACAGCCTAAAATATCTTCGGTCTGTCTCAATAGAACCATACAAATATGGATATCATTGGAACCGGCTCCTTGACCACATTGTGATAGTTATAGTTATGCCCTGTGCCAATGCATTCTCTTATATATGCGAGTCGACCATAGGTCGCCTCGCATATATAAGAGAATGCATTGGCCTAAAAAAAATCTTTTTTTAACACTTATTACCATTTTTTCTTACATTCTTTAACAATTTTATAATTTTTAATGTGTTAAGCCAATGCATTCTCTTATATATGCGAGGCGACCTATGGTCGACTCGCATATATAAGAGAATGCATTGGCACAGGGCCCTTCTGTTGGGTAAAGGGTTAAACATGAGTATAACATAGCATATTCCATGTCCTGAAAACTTCCCTGTATAAATTGAGACTTTAGTATGGTATCACCAATTTGATTTGCAACATACCTTGGAAATCCTAGGTTACTTTCAAAACAATCTAGTAAACTTAGTATACTCTGCATACTACTACAGGACATCACTTTGTTGTGAGTTATGTCCATGGTAAAACGCAAAGCATCCCACATAAACCACGATATGATGAGGTGATATAGTTGCCAATTTAAACCAAATATTATTATCCGATTTTTGGCTAATTTATAATGGATTAATACTAGCATAACAAATCGAGTGGAAAACCAGACCGCGTATGATACTACCTTTACTACAATCTGATAATGGCGGTCAAAGAGATCTGGTGCACATCAATCAATATATCGTGATGGACGCCATCTTGTCTGGAGTATCTACGGCCACTTTTTTTCTTGTTAAAATCCGAACAAAATTAGAGAGGAAATTAAGGAAGAAAATTTGTGGGGTGAAGTTGAGTCCTGGGGCGTGCAGAGATCAACCAATACCTCTTGGACTATATCCGGTTATACATGCAGGTTTGTCATATGGGAATTTGTTGTTTTTTAGACCAAAATTTTGCATATTTTCCTACTTTTCGCGTGAAAAATTTGACTGAAATGTTCTTCAGTTTTGAATTTTTACAACACCTTGGGGGGGGGGGGGTGAGGTTCGAAATGTCCAACACTTCGAAGGCTTGTGTGCTGGTCCATCCCCCCGTGGCTATAGTAAAAAAAACAGCTAATTAATTTAAGAAAACAATATTTTTTATAATTTTGGTCAAATTTGTGAACTGAAAATGCATGGAAATCAGTTGGAAATTTTCCAACCTTAGTGTGGGGGTGTTAGGTTGGAAAATTTCCAAACTTGGAAACCTTGAGTCTAGAATATGTGCTAGGATTTTGCGATTATCATGTTCAGATTAAAAAAAAATTCTCAAACCGGGCCGAACCATGCATGGTCCGCCCGTTGGGTTCTCGCCCCCCCCCCCCCCCCCCCCCCCCCCCCCCCCCCCCCCGTGGCTGTGGGAATAAACTGCTGCTAGACGACTAGATATTAGTATTTTTGCAATTTTTCAGGTTCCTATCTCAAAATTTTCCTCATACTGGTCAGAACCATGGTCGACCCAGTGGATTATGTTCCTCCCCTCTGGCTAGTGACCACAAGACTACTGATCCATTCTTTTTTAGGCTACCATCCAAAATAAAAAAACCAAGGGGTGCAAGTGGAAAACTTTGGTCTGGTTCAATGTGGGGTTGCAGTTGGAAATTACAGGGTGGATACCTCCCCCTCCCACACGAAGACCCTATATAGCCACGTTCCTGCCAAAGAGTGCTCCCTTTGGTGCAATTTAGCTACCTACTTATAATCTGAGAGGGGTAATGTGTCAAGAGACATGGCAACACATGAACATGTGTAGGGCCATGTGGGTTCCAGTAGTAATGCCACGGTTCTGAACGGTTATTTAAATTTATGTTTAAAGGTACTCAATCCTATCAGACGGTCCCCCATATCATCAAGTTACAACAACAACATTTCTTCAAAATACGCTTTTGTTATCAGGATCGATTAATTACAACAAGATAATGCTAACCGCTGTCAACTGTGGTATACACATTTCCCAAAACGTGATGGCCGTATTATCACTTACGTATCACGGAATTTGGCCGTATTACCACTTGATTTTATAGTTATCCATCTTCATCCGCAATTTTGTCCGAGACCATTGGTTTGACGACTCTTTTCTGGGCCACAAATAATTACACATTTCGAGAAATAACAAATTTCAAAAATATATAATCTGATCACTCTGAGCTTTGATGGGTGGGGTCCTCGTTTCACCCCGAAGCCAAAGAAATAGTCATTTGGGAGCGTTAATTCGGATTATGCATCTTTAATGTTATTCATATTTATCAGAACAAATATAGGTAAATGTTAATTATTTTCTTGTGTGAGACGGTGGATTGCTGTGCATTATGTCCCATGCTGTAAGATCTATATTTTATCGTGGTGCTCTAATTCACTGCTCCATTTCTCCAATATATGGATATGTTGTCGCTGATATAGAATGGTTATATTATGTAAATACTATCTAATACAACCTACCCATCCGTCAATAGAGTAATTTGCGTAAGTACCAGTGTGATTAAACATACATGCATCTTTTAGATTTAAGGTTTAAGTCGTAAATTTTATTCTCGAATTTCTTATTACATTCTCGGGCCAGTATTTAGTGATATTATTAGACGCATTAATATATGCGTACCTGGAGCGTACAAAGAGGGAGAACTCTATCCTGTTAGAACCCCTCAATCTGGGCAAATTCCATCTCCACCCCAGGGGGGGGGGGGATTTTTTTTCCGGCACGTATGCCGGGAGTGGGTGGGAGCTCAATGGCACAAACAAACAATCTTTTTCCCGCAACTCAATTTTTTTTTCTCCTGCAAGTCTTCATGACTGTTTTTTGCAATGAGTTTGGCTTAAAACACCATAGAATGTCAATATTAACATAAATGAAAAAATTTCACGATGATCAGACAAACAGTATAGCCTGTAGCCCATGCTAATGGATTTAATTTTGAAATCCAAGATGGCCGCTGGCAGCCATGTTTTTTTGGCCGAATGACCCCAAAATGACACGTTCCTATTTATATGTCAATGTTAACATCTATGACAAATAATATGCACAGAAATTCATATACATCTCTTTACAGTGGAATTTTCCCCCCCGCAAATCTCTGTTTTTAGTATTAAAAGGGGGTGGGGTGTCCAAAACTGGTCGGGAAAAAAACTGGCGAAAACGGAAAAAGATTTGGACGCGGGGGTGGGTTGGTCCCAACAAGGGTCGAAAGGAAAAAAATCAGC